>CABEEJ010000545.1:6525-64172 GCA_901482245.1 Timema douglasi
ACATTCACAAGATGTCTTGTCAGAGGTGAAGGAAGGGTTTGGTAATCAGATAAATCTGTGCCAGGACCGAGGATTGAACCCCGGCCGCCAGCACAGAAGTCTGACACCTTACCCCTAGACCACCAGGTCACCCAGTTATCAGTTGTTTCTAACATGTGTTGCAAAGCATCACGGGCCTAAACTCGCTTCATTAGCCGAGTGGTCTAACGCTCTACTCTCGCAGTAGACTAGACTGCCAATGACGGGGAGATCGAGGTTCAAATCTCGGCCAGGTGTACTGAGGGTGGTTTTTACAAAGTGGTTTTCCAAACTCCCTACACGCAAGTGCGGATACACTTGCTCTAAATATAGCCTCCCTGATCCCTAAAACCAGTATCGTAATTAGTAGATAAGTGTATAACCCAAACGGGTAATATTATTATTATTATTATTTAGCACCACGTCTTACTACCCGTTCGGGTTATACGCTTTAAGTGCTAATTACGCTAATGGATTAGGAATTGGGAAGGTTAAATTAGAGGAAGTGAAGCCACATTGGCGTGGAGGGAGAATGGAAAACCATTTAGGGAAAAAAAAAACCAGTTCACACAACTGAGATTCGAACCTCGATCTCCCCGTCCTCAGCAGTCGAGCTCAATACGACTAGTGCGTTAGCCAACTACGCCACCGAGGCGGGTCAAACTGGTAATAAGACGCGATGGTAAAAAAAAATCATGGGCCTAAATAAATGTATTCTAGTGTGTGAAATGATTAGCAGATTCTGCTCTCAATTTCCCGCGAACGTGAGCGTGATTATTATTTTTTTATAGTCGCTCTTTTTTATGAGAGTATTGTTACAATCATAAACAAACCCAGCAAGGGTTGTAAAGTGTTGTAATATCTACAACAGGGACAGGGAGGATTTAAGGTATGGGACCTAATCTGCTTAGCTCGCTGTGTGTAGCAGTTAATCTCCACCTGTTTAACAGGGGTAGCGGCCACAAAGTGTATGTTTGTGTGTGGGTTAGTTTGGCGCACAACTGCGCGTATCGCCATGGCTCATTTATACTTTATTTTTTATGAAATTGTACAGAGAAATTCAAATCTTAGATACTTTTAGAGTCTATGCAATACGCCATTGCATGCGCTTACCTTTCGTATCCTTTCTGAAGCGAGTAAAATTTAAACACGATTGAAATATGATAAATATGTTAAATTGGTTGTTTTTCAGGCAGGGGCATCTTTAATGATGAGATATGCAGCCCCCCCCCCCTTCAATAAACTGTCCAAATGGGACACTCTTAATAGGTACTACAAAAGAAGCAGTGAATGGTCCGATAAATGAAAATCCACGTTTGGGGAAATGCATAATTGATTAACATAACTTTTTTAATCTGACTTATAAAATTCATTCAGATGTATTAATAGTGTTATTCATTTGGTATGAAATATTTTTTATTTACTAATTTAAAGTGAAAACAGGTTCATTCCGAAACCCCCAATCACCTTAAACATCAAATCAAATTATGCCTAGAGTTTCATGTGTTGGTCTGACATGTTTTCTAGATGTACTGTATGCATAAAAGAAAATTGCACCTCGGTGGTTTTCCCATCTATCTTCACGCAAATGCACGTGCACTCAGTTTACGCTGAAAAGTGGCAGTCTCCACTATGGCCCTATCATATAAACTACACCATAGTGGAAGTCAGTAAAGTACGATTGTTGTCTCTCGGGGTAGATATTATTATTATCATCATCACCAAGTCTTACTACCCGTTCGGGTTATACGCACTTACGCTAATGTGTAATGGTAGGGTAATTGTGAGATGAAATGGAGGACCTACAGTTTAACGTGGAATCCGAACGACGGTGGAGGCCTGGCATTCCACACGTTCACAAGCTGTGATAAATACACGTCTTGTCAAAGGTGAAGGAAGGGTTTGGATCAGATAAATCTGTGCGAGGATTGAACCCCGGACCCCAGCTCAGAAGCCCGAGACCTTACCCCTAGACCACCAGGTCACCTCTCGGGATAAACAAAGTGTTTAGCTGGAGGTGGCCCCTTAGGGGGGAAAAAACCTAAGATAAAGAAAACAAGTGAAATCAAAGTTTAGTCTCTTCGCTGATATAAAGTACACACTAACACGAAAACGTTCTAATATCATTGTTTCCCAAAATTCACGCCCGAACGTTGAAAAATCTCGCGTTCACGCCATAGATCAGTGTTGCGCGGAACCAAGAATTCTGGCTGGTGATTGGAGATCGAAAGTTCGGCGACGTAGAAGTGACGTATCACCACCGCCGCCAACAGACCACCCAACTCCCCACCCCCAAGACACAAGGAAACTCTTTCCGCATCGCCGACAAACGGCGTCGCCGACATTCGTGAACACGTGACGCCCGGCTACAAGAATCGCCACTCACGGACTACAGGTGCTTTCCATCAAGGGCGAAACTGTCGTGGCGGGGGAAACGGAGGGAGAAAGGGGTTCGGATGGATGGGGGGTGGGAATATGATCTTGTGCTTTTGAAACAGAAATGTTGGACACGAGCCAGAGACAATTGTGGGAAACCTATAGCGGTGTTTTAAACTTGGCATTAAATCAAAGGGGGGTGAGGGGAAAACGTTACATAAATAAAATAAAGTCAAAAGCCCACAAAGAGTTAGACTCTTTTAAGGTTGTATGGAAGGGGTCATGAGAAAAGGTGGTGTTTTTTTTCTTCAATTTTCAAAGTAAACACATTTTTAGACAAAATAAATCAAATATTTCTCAAATAGAAACATAGAAGTTTAATTTTCTGCAGTTCAAGGGATTATTAGAATTTGATGAGAAACCTTTTAAATTTATAGAAAAAGCCTTATTCAAATTCTTCGATTTCAATGAAACATAAAATATCATGTAGAAAATTAAAACTAAACTTATCTACTTGGGTATTATTTTATTTGTTTTGACCAAAATGGGTTTATTGAAATAAAAATTGCAAATAGGTACTTTAACCTGCGTTATCTTCTGTCCCAACTTAAGGTTATGTAATCGCGAAATACCTAGATGTATATTAATGAAGACCCGCCTCAGTGGCGTAGTTGGCTAACGCGCTTGTCGCGCGTGGAGGGAGAGTTGAAAACCATTTAGGAAAAACCACCCCCAGTTCACCCGACCAAGATTCAAACCTCGATCTCCCCGTCCTCAGCAGATGAGCTCTACACGACTAGCGCGTTAACCAACTACGCCACCGAGGCGGGTAGCAAATTCGAAGTTGAAGACGTAACACAAATTTTAATTTTTTAAACTACACACTAAATGCATCCAAGCAAAGATAAAAAACAAACTACTATATTATTTTATGCTGAAATGTCTGAATTTATTTACTTGTTAAGTTTTCTATTATATTTATCTTCTTGCTTGCTCTCTATGGCACTAAGAAAATTCATTTTCACACCTTCAAAATTACGCAACCTATCTCGATCTTGAGAAAGTTCTATCCAGTCCACCTCATTACAACCTATCCCTATATTGAGGTAGTTCTAATCAGCTGGTTTTTAGTCATAAATCGAACCCGGGACTCAAATCTCCCGAGTAGACAAGACGATATCACCGAGCAAAAAGCGAGTCCGTGAGGAGTCTTGACGACATGACACGGTGATAATTAAACTGGAAGAGACGGAAAGAGAGAGGAGAGAGAGAGGGGAGAGGGGGGACAGAGCAATTACCGCAGCAGTCAAGTGCAGTCCCATCGCGTAGCCGAGGCTGGGGATATGACAGAAATCACTCAGCCAACAGTATAAACATGGCGCGGATCACGTGATTAAAGGAAGTCTGTGATGAAGATGAAGGACATGAGGAGTAGGGGGGGGGGGAAGAAGTGGCAGTTACAAGATAACATATTATGAAAAGGATCGTATGAGAAACTGTTATTTCTTTCAAAGGTTACCACACATTTTTTTTAGGAATAGGACCCTCATCTCAAGAAAATATCGGTTTTGCGATATAAAATTAATTTTTTTTTTCAAGATTTTTATTTGAAATTTGTTTCAGAGCTTTAATACTGCTTACAGGGGTTTCAATCCCACCATAATTTTAGTATAAACTTAACAACCAGACCCCAGACCATTAATTTAGCATTCAACTTATTGTGTGAATGTTTTAGTGAATGCTTTCATTATAACAAAATGCATCAGAATTAAAGCTACTGGGTGACCTGGCGGTCTAGGGATAAGGTGTCAGACTTCTGTGCTGGCAGCCGGGGTTCAATCCTCGGTCCCGGCACAGATTTTATCTGATTACCAAACCCTTCCTTCACCTCTGACAATACATCTTGTGAATGTGGGGAATGCTAGGCCTCCACCGTGGTTCGGATCCCACGCTAAACTGTAGGTCCTTCATTTCATCTCACAATCACCCTACCATTACACATTAGCGTAAGTGCGTATAACCCGAACGGGTAGTAAGACGCGGTGCTAATAATAATAATAATTAAAGCTACTTTTTTTTCCGCATCACATCTTACGTTAGGGTTATAAGCATAAGTATTAATTTCGCTAATATGTTAGGGATGAGGAAGGTTGACTTAAAAGGAAGTGTTCGAGCATTTGCGTGGAAGGAGAGTAAAAACTATTCAGGAAAAGTCACCATCAATACACCCGACCGGGATCCAACCGCCCGGCCGCCCCTAAGATAAAACTAATATGGACCCCGGGCAGTAGTGGTTGAGTTTTTACAAAGCAGTTTTGAAGTTTTGGATTTAAAAAAAATGAATGAGTATACTCGTATTTCTTTCAAAAAAATGCATACATGTGATTATATTTAATATTATTGATTAAAAACAGTTACAATGAAAATCAACTCTGTGGTTTAATGGTCATAGTTCCAGCCTACAACTCTAAAGGTACGAGGTTCGATCGCCGGCGCTTCCAGATTTTTTTCTGTAAAGCAATGGAAGGGGATCAAACTCAGCCTCCTGAGGACAAACTAGGAACTACTTGAATACATAAGTAGCAGCTCCGACTTAGATAACTGAGATTAACGGCCAGAGAGTTCGTTGTGATGACCACATGACTCCCTTTATCCGTCAATGTTAGCACCATCATTGCTACCGGCGGTGGCCGCTCGGTCGGTACGACTTGATAGCGAACTTAAACCATAGGATTTATTGATTAAATGTTTATAATTTACAAACTTTATAGGGTATAGGTCTGTAATTAGTGGAGAGCAGTAGTTTATCTTAGTTAATAATACAAATGATCATTAAAATTGTGTTGGTGTAATCTTACGAGATGAGGTCTATTTCTACAAATATATAAGCAAAGGTTTTAGTGTTTTAAAATTTCAATAATAATAAATATTTAATTTACTCACTTTGGTCAATGTTTGCTACGGCCCACAGAATCTAATAAACTACTATTACAAAATGATTTTTTTTAGAAAAACAAATATATGTATAATTATTTATAATGTAAATAACTTAACAAATACTCATTTTGAATCAAATAGCTAGAGCCATATTTTTAAACATTCAAAATTTTAAAAACCAACAGTTAATTACTTAAGCTTAATTTGAGGACTAGGTAAAAAAAAACAAGGTCTCTCGAGGTGTTACTTTATAACATCTAGATATCAACTTTTAACAAAATCTATCAAACCGATACAGATTTGTGATCAGGGAGAGGCAGAGGGAATTGTAAAGTACCTTTTCCTTTTCGGACACCCATAAAACGTAAATATTCATCATAAGCTCAAGGTAAAAAATATTCACGATTACAATACTTTCTCTTGATATGAGAAAGTAAAATGGAAGAACATAAATAGTTTATCAATTTCTAAACACAATAATAATGGAATTTCAATGAACATCCATCTCTAAGATTATTAATAACTTAATCACTCACCCCCCTCCCTCCCACAAGTTTAACTACTTCAGCAGACTACATGGACAAGAACCAATTGAAGTATTTCCCCACCTCCATCACCCTTTATAGTCCGACCCTAATATTGATGGGGTTGAAGAGAGGACTTCACTCCATCCCCCACCCCCTTGTAGTAGATTGACAAGCCTTGTCCCGTGATGGATGACAGCAGCTCATTCCAACCCCCAACCCTCCCCCCATAACTAATACAATACCCGCCCCTATGACACGGAGGATTGTACTATCGGCGGAGATCACAATTTAGGAGTTCGATCACACTCACTGAGGCTACAGCAATCAGAGAACGTTGATTGGGGGTCGGATAATTGAGCACGTGGTACATGACGTCATACATTTTAAGGCCCTGAATCATTTTTAGATTTAAGGGTGTCCAAGCAAGCTTTAAATATATTTTTTTAAACCGTTTGTAGCTACTCTCTGGATCAAATATGTTTTTGAACTTTTATTCCAGCACCGCGTCTTACTATCCTTTCGGGCTATACGCATATGTTCTAACTACGTTAGATTTTAGGGATGAAGGAGGTGCATTTTAGAAAAAGTGTACCCGAATTTTCGTGGAGGGAAAGTGGAAAACCATTTAGGAAAAAGTCCATCAATACAACCGACCAGGAGTCGAACCCCAATATCCCGTCATCGGCAGTCTAGTCTTTTGCGAGAGTAGCGCGTCAGTCCATGCGGCCACCGAAGCAGGTTGTTTTGTTCTAAAATAAACATTGTTTGGAAAATTTTCTAGTATTTTAGCTGCAACATAAAATATAGTAGTATAATAGAGTGTTAATCAAGAGCGTGAAAATGGTTTCTCAACAATAAAAATGTTTAAAACAAATCAAAACTCGATTTAAAACCCTTAAAACTAATTTAAGATAATATTCCAAGACTAAACTCACACAGTAAAATAGTATTTGTCAAATTTTCGGTTGACTTTGTGAACATTTTTTTAAAGTTAACATGTGGACTTACACAACGATATATCACTTTATGACTTACCCACTTTGGTGGGCGAATGGTCTAAGGCGTCACTCTCTCAATAGACTGGACCACCGATGATAGGGATATTGGGGTTCGAATATAGTCCGGTTGTATTGAGAGTGGTTTTCCCTAAATTCTTAACTCTCCTTTAACGCAAATTCGGGTACGTTTAATCTATATTCAACCTTCCTCATCCCTAATTCACAAGCGCAATTATTATATTTGTGTATAACACGAACGGGTAGTATGACACTGGGCCAAAAAAATATACTTGCAATCTAACAAACTAGTAGGACCCGCAACAATGACCGAGGCGTCTAGAGCGTCAGACTCGTATTACACTTGGCCACCGTTGAAGGAAAGGTCGGGGTTTCGATACCGGCTGGTTACAACTGTGGGAGAATTTGCACAAGTGATTTTCACCGAAAGCTTCCCATCCTCGCTCCACGTTAATGCGGACACATTTCTTCTAAAGACGCCAGTCTAGTTGTGTCTGGTTTTCCAGTGACGTGGAAGTCATGGATAGGATCCTGACTGGGTGTAGTTGTTTCCCCAAAACTAATGCAAATTAGGTTACATTTATTACAAATTCAACCTTTCTCATCTCAAGCGGATAACCCTAACGGGTAGTCCGACACGGTGTAGAGAGTAAAATCTACCATAAAAACTTTTTTTTTGCACCAAGTCTTATTATTATTATTATTATTATTATTATTAGCACCGCGTCTTACTACCCGTTCGGGTTATACGCACTTACGTTAATGTGTAATGGTAGGGTGATTGTGAGATGAAATGGAGGACCTACAGTTTAACGTGGAATCCGAACCACGGTGGAGGCCTGGCATTCCTCACAATCACAAGATGTATTGTCAGAGGTGAAGGAAGGGTTTGGTAATCAGATAAATCTGTGCCGGGACCGAGGATTGAACCCTGGCCGCCAGCACAGTGCACCAAGTCTTATTACCTGTCTTGTGATACGTTTTTAACTATACCAATAGGGTAAGAAGGATAAAGTAACATTTATAAATAATGTACCCTCGTTTTTGTGGAATGAGGTGGGGAAACTCTTTCGTAAGAACACCCTCAGTACGTCCAGCCGAGATTAAATTTCGGAAACCGCCCCCCCCCCTCCCTTTCCACCGGCAAACCAAACAGAATGATCCACCGTGCCCATCGATGCGGGTGAGCTTCTAAAATCTAGGGAATAGCTTGACGTGACTTGCTTTAGAGCTCGATAGTGACGCACAGGGATGGGTAGAACGCTACGGTCAAACGGGTCAGCCACGATTTAAATCCAAACGGAAATTATTCCGTCGTGTTTGTTTGAAATGTATTACGAACTGAATGATTTTTTTCTTTCTTAAATGTTCATCCATACAAGCAGTTTTATCAGCCTTCGCAATGAATAAAGGAGGAGGTAGATATGACCCTATTTATGTGAGATATTGGTGGGTTGAACACACCTCGTCGATTCGACTAGAAGGAATTGTAAAGAGGCGGATTGAGCACTTCACACAATAACTTGCCTGCAGACTTGTCGGAGGTAAAATTAATTCTTAGTGAGAGAGAGAACTACGTTAAGTTAGACTACAATAGCCCCATGGCTTCTTTGGTGCTGACTGACAGCTCACAGCTGACTTCTGACAGTCAACATTTAGGTATATACCTAAATTTATCGGCGTAGGGATACATAATTTGGTCTGGTAGCTTTTCAAAGCTGTCAGCTGTGAGGTGTGAGCTGTCAGTCAGCACCAAAGAAGCTATGGGTCTACTGTAGCATTGCCCAACCTACCTTGGGAGAAAAATTGTGGTCCCACCTTGGGAAGGAAATTGTGGTACGAGATAGAAGTGGGCAATTCCCCTTGGAAGGATAATTATTGTGGTTCAAGTTGGAAGTGCTCAATCCAGCTTGCGAGGAAAATTGTGGTGCAAGATAGCAGTGCCCGATACAAGAGACTTGATTTAGAGATATCTCACTTGGAAAAGCTGTTATCACTAGAAAAAATTAGTCAATTTTGTTTAATTAGTCAAACTAAGAGTTTGAATAAATGAGCCATTAAATGTTACTGTTTAGAGCTATGTTGTGTTATTTTCCTACTTAGTTGGTCGTGCGAACTTGTTCTGAATACAGTTTTTATGTGGTGGAGGGGGGAGTGGGGGAGTACTGGGAATGTGTTTATGGCCGGAAAACGTTTGGGAATCACTGAATCGTTTTCTCAAGCTATATCCCTCATTTCTTTATTCTATCTCTCTTTTTTTCCTCTTTCTTCATCTTTCTCTACCAATGTTTGTATCTCTATCACTCTGTATATCTTTGTATCATGATGGGAGTGTCGCATCCAGGCGAATCTTGTGAGATGTTGCTCCTGACGAGATATAGGCTATTCAGGGGAGGGGAATAGAACATTCTATCGTAGAATAAAAGGATAGTCTTCCCTTCAGTCTCCAGCCATGTAGCGCGGTATTACTAAACCCCACCCTGTATAGCATTACCCTCGCCGCCTCCCTTTGCTCGAGCGGGCGAAACAAATCAGCTGTCAGGGAGGCATGACGGATTGCGCTTTAATATTCCTCTCGCCCGCGTGCGTGTGTGTCCGCCACCCACCCCCACGCGCGCACTTGTAAGATATCCACAGAAAAGGGGGTCGAAAACGCTGCGTGAAAATGCCAGTATTTTTGCAGTTTTCATAGCAAACAATTTTTTTTCTCCGATATTAAAACAACATTTAATTTTCTACACAAATTAATCTCAAAAGTTCTTGAATATCTATAATCGGCATATTATAATTTTTGGATGAGAAATCTTTTTTTAAATGAAGAGAGAAAGTTGTCATTAAATTCTAGGGCAATATTCAAGAACTGTTGAAACGTGTGAATAAAATTAGAATATATGTTTCTACTGGAGAAATATTTTATTTAATTTGGCCAAAAAAAGTGTTGCTATAAAAACTACAAAAAATATTGTCTTTAACTTGAAATCCCCGCCTTAAATAGGTTTTAGTGAAAGAAACGAGTGTTATTTTTTTAAATACCATTCACCTCTTACTACACATTCGGGTTATCCGCATATCAATACTACTAGCGTAGGGAGGAGTCAGGTTGAATTGAGAGGAAATGTCCCCGCATTCGCGTGGAAATAGGAAGAAGAAAACCACCTTTAACACACCCGGCCAATATTTGAACATCGACCTCCCCGTTTTAGACAACCCAGTCTAATGCGAATCGCACGTCTTAGACTACGCGGCCACCGTTGAAGACACACAGGCCTATCATGTTATGAATAGTGCACTTTCATACGATGACGGACTAATCAAAAGTTCATGCATGCCTCTTTCATCTTTATGAAAAACATTGAACATTTTATAAAATATATTTTATATAGAAAAATAGTTTTTCCTCGACTGTGTTTTCGAGACTGAGTGATGCCGTCAAAAACAGCTGCTCCCCTTTCATTTAGGAAGGGGTAGTGGGGCGGATATGAGGGGTGTTTTAGAGGGGGCTCGTCAACACAAGAATGAGGGTTAAGGAGGGGGGGGGGATCATACCGCCATACTTCACGCACTCACTACATTCCACCAGAACGCGTTTTACCTCCTCAATAGCGCCCTCTTTTGTGATGCTACTTTGTATGGTCGAGGGTAGAAGTAGTTTCCCTACAAAGCTAGACGATAAGTTAGCAAGCCAGACTTTGATCCAAGGGCCCTAATTTCAAACCCAAATTACGTTAGAGGCCATCCTTAACTTACGTAAGGCTTTTTTGATAGTTTTCGACCCCCCAATTCACCCATCTATCTTAGGCTTTTTTTCACGATTTGGTAAATTAGATTATTTTAATTGTTTAGTTATTTTTAGATATAAGGATTGGTAATAAAGCGAGGGATACGACATTTTGTAATACTTCAATTACAGTAAAATTAGGTGTAGCATAGCATAAGTAAATGAAATATAAGACTTAAGCTAAATGAAATTTTATAATTAATATATTTATTTTCTGACAATTTAAAAAGAAAAATTGTCTCACCATGAACATTGCTGAAAAACTCTACGTAAGGTGGATTCCAAACACCACCTCCTTACGTAATTTTAGGACGGCCCCTTATCAGGATTATCTACCAACCACGATGTGGTTTCCAATCCTTTCCCCAGACAAAAACGGCTAAATCCAAGCGCGGATTCAGGGGGACGGGGGTCAAAGGGTCAGTTGACCCGACCGTGAAAGTTAGAAGAAGAAAAATGAAAGTTAAAATTTTAGAAATAAAATACAACAAAGATAAATTATACATTTTGTTTTATCTTTTTACGCGCAGACACCTCTTAATTCGGGTCCACGAGTCCGTTATTCATCCACGTTTAATCAATGTTCGACGTGACTCACGCAAATGTGGACCAAATATTCGTTTTCATGTAAGAATATGTGTCGTGCATGGCGAGTAATCAACATTGTTCCGACCCGCCTCGGTGGCGTAGTTGGCTAACGCGCTAGTCGTGTTGAGCTCGACTGCTGAGGACGGGGAGATCGAGGATCGAATCTCGGATCGGGTGAACTGGGGAGGGAGGGTGTTCCTAAATGGTTTTCCACTCTCCCTTCACGCAAATGCGGGTTCACTTCCTCTAATTCAACCTCCCCAATTCCTAACCCATTAGCGTAGTTAGCACTTAAAAGCGTATAACCCGAACGGGTAGTAAGACGCGGTGCTATATTATAATAACAATAATAATAATAATAAACCTTGTTCAGCATGGAGACGGTAGAAGACTAATAATCGCCTGAGAGCAGTTCATCCACGAATACCGAATATAGATTATGTGTGGACAGCAGGAGTGGCAAAAATGTGGGGGACTCTGCCCCCTGGAAATAGTTTGCCCCTCCCTGGAATAAATTTCCCTCTGATATTATCGAATATGAAGCTGAAAGATGGCCTTATATCAAACTCCAAATGACCTCTGGATGCATTCTAATTGTCAAAAATTTGCTGGAGAAGACCACTTCAAATAACTACTAGACTAGGAGGCATCTAACTGGCAGAAAAAGTCAGGGGAGGGCTCCAACTAGCTTCCAAGGTCATCCAAATTTCAAAAATATCTATGGGAGGACAACTTAAATAGCTTTTAGATGCACGTCATTTTAAAGAATTTTCAGGCGAGGACTACCTCAAATAGCTTAGTTTCTGAAATAATTCAAATTTCAAAATTTTGTCGGTGGAGGACCACTTCAAAGATTATCTTCTAGAGGCACCTAATTCTCGTAAAACATTAAGGTGAGGAACACTTTTAAATGGCTTATAAAAAAATCTAATTAAAAAAAATCAAGGCGAAGACTACTCATAGCTTCTAGAGTAAAACATTTTTCAAAATATTGTTGAAGGAGGGCCACTCCAAACAGTTTATAAAAACTATCTGATTTAAAAAAATTGGGGAGAATGACCACGGTTTAAAACATACATAAGATAAAATATGAATGAGAAATTATTAAACGGCTTTAAACAAATACTTAACATTGTAAGTAACTATGTTATTTATAATTATGACCACCCTATGAAAATGATCTGGATCCGCCCCTGTGTGTAAGATCCAAAAGAAGAAAAGAGATACGTAGCAAGGCCACCTGTGTAAGGTCCAAAGGAAAAACAAATGTGCAGAGCAGGGCTAACTGTGTAAGATCCAAAAGAAGAAAAGAGATACGTAGCAAGGCCACCTGTGTAAGATCCAAAAGAAAAACAGATATGCGGAGCAGGGCTAACTGTTAAATTATTATTATTATTATTATTATTATTATTATTATTATTATTATTATTATTATTATTAGCACCGCGTCCTACTACCCGTTCGGGTTATACGCACTTAAGCTAATGTGTAATGGTAGGGTGATTGTGAGATGAAATGGAGGACCTACAGTTTAACGTGGAATCTGAACAACGGTGGAGGCCTGGCATTCCTCACATTCACAAGATGTATTGTCAGAGGTGAAGGAAAGGTTTGGTAATCAGATAAATCTTTGCCGGGACCGGGGATTGAACCCCGGCCGCCAGCACAGGATAACTGCTAAAGATCCAAAAGAAGAACATATATGCGGAGCAGGGTTACCTGAGTAAGATCCAAAAGAACAAAGATGTGGAGCATAGCTACCTGTGTTGCCTGTGTTAATATACTCAATATAAAACGTTACCAACATAATATCTCTAAAATGAACATAGATGTGGAGCAGGGATACCTGTGTAAGATCCAAAAGAAGAACAGATATGTGGACTAGGGCTACCTGTGTAAGATCCAAAAGAAGAACAGATATGTGGACTAGGGCTACCTGTGTAAGATCTAAAAGAAGAACAGATATGTGGACTAGGGCTACCTGTGTAAGATCTAAAAGAAGAACAAAGATGTGGAGCATAGCTACCTGTGTTACTTGTGTTAATATCCTCAATATAAAACGTTACCAACGTAATATCCCTAAAAAGAACACAGATGCGGAGAAGAGTTACCTGTGTAAGATCCTTCTGAAAGGAATAGGCCTAAGACGCTACTCCACGGATCACGTTCTCTCACCGTCCGAGTAAGTTCAACTTGAACCGTCTGCCTCCGAGGGACTACGCGGGCCCGGCCCGCAACTACTCAGTAATGTTGGACCCACCCAGCCCCCTCCCACACACGGTGGGTGGCGGGTGACCGGGAGGTAGGGGAGGGGTTATCTACTCCCCCTCCCCTCGCCCTTCTCCAACCCACCCACTCTGTGTTGCTAGGCGACCAGCTCCGTGGGGAGGGAAAGGGGTGGGGTGAGGTTAGGAGGGGGAGGAATATCTTTCACAGGGTGCTCTACAAACACCCTTCACACTAGGCAGTAGGTTCTCCTCACCGAGCCTGGGTTGAAAAAGAGGGGGAGGGAGGGACGGACATGAGGCGGCGGGCAGGATATTGATTCAGGTGTCGGCAAACTTCTTGAAGGGAGAAAGGCTACAGATTACTGCGTCTCGTTTATGTTCTCTCTCATTATGCACCCGAGGACCAAGGTATCAAAACTTGCAACATTATCGTGCCATTTATTTGGTAGAGATTGGACCTCGGCCTTACCAATTGGGGGTCGGGGTGGGTCAATGCCCCTCACTTTGTCCTTTGACCCCACCCCCAACCTTCACAAAAAATAAAGTATGATTAGTAATATATTATGTTTAGTGTTGTGGTTGCCAGATTAAGTAGATTTACGGTCCAATCTCGTTTGAAGTGCCTTTTAGAAAATACAACATTTTTGAGGCCATAATTGAAAAGATGTTTCTATTTTAATAGTGTTATTTAATAGGTATTCTATCTAGATATCATATTCTGAAAATTGAAAAATGACACCTGGACACGGGAGTCGAACCCGGGACCTTTGGGGGTTCGATTCCCGTGTCCACGTGTCATTTTTCAATTTTCAGAATATGACATCTAGATGGAATAATCCTCACTAAAAATCATAAATAATAGCTTTGGCTATTTGATTCATAATAGGTATTGATAATATATCAAAAGTAACGAATGAAGATAACATGACCTAACTTATGCATACTTTAGAGTCGCGAGTCGCGATTATCCGGCCTTAAGACTATCCGTCCCCGTTCTCGGTGTTAACAAGTGCCTTTTAAAATAAATAAACTGGTATGTATCCACTAAATAACATTTAATGAATTTATAATGTAATCCATTTGACGCTCTATTTTCACTTGTTTGTGGCCGATGTTCCATTTTCAAAGTAATAATGAAGATTAAAAAAAAATTGTTTCTCGTTTAATTTTTACTGTCTCCCTACATTTACTGTGTTCCTATTTTACATCGCAATAAGAAAATGGGTAAACTATATTAAAACAAAGTTAAATGTTCTATGAAAAAAAAAAAGTTGGTAAACCCATACTAAAAGTTATTTACACTCGTATTCCGTACTATCCGACTTTTCCACTATCCGTCCAAAAATGCCGCCACTTTAGTCTGGATAGCCGCGAGTCTTGATCTTGTAAAAATATAAGGGAGTAAACCCAATACGTTATTAAATATGATAATTGAAAAAATTGTAATGAATATAAGAGTTCTTCCATGGATAGTCTTTCTATTAAAGACCTTTAAATTCTTTATGTAAACTTACAATTTTATTTCATAAATCTATTGATCGATTAGGGATTATTCAGAATATTATGGGTATTAAAGTTAGACCAATTATTGTTCTTATTCAATTGATTGATAAATTCATAATTCTAGTTGAAGGGTCAAAAATTGAAAACAGGTTTACTATAATTTTGAATTATGTAAAAGTTTTATTATAGGTATATAACAGGTTAAGTAAGACGTGGTGATAGATATATAAGGGGTGTGCGGGATTCCCACGGGGAAAAATATTTCCCGTTCTCGACTCAATTGTCGGGAAACGTATTCTGTGATCCCGAAAATTTCGGGAATTGCTTTTTTCCATATTTAATTTAGCCTATTTTTAAACTTGCTTTTCATGTTTTCTTAATTATTTAGATATAAAAATGTATGTCAACCTATTCTAGATGTAAATTTAGATTTAATATGTGTTTCATCAATGTTTGTAATTTAAGTAGTCTAAGTTATAGCAAAAGTATTAAAACTTGCTTAAATTTTCAAATTTATATATATTTGTTTAAATTTAATCTATTAGGGCCTATGTAGTCATTTAACAAATTAAATATTGTCAGTGTTTTAAGGTACGTAATATTAGCCAATTTAAAAATAATTAGTTTTACATTAATATTCCCGTTCTTGTCTCAAAATAAGGGATTCTAAAATTCCCGATCTCGTCTCGAACCAAAAAAGGTCAATCTCACACACTCCTAATATATCATCACGTCTTGCCTACCTGTTCATACGCAAATATAATTACTTTGATGGGGTAGGGATGAGGAAGTATTTTAGAGGTAACATACCCGTATTTGGGTGAAAATAGAATGTGGGTAGATATTTAGGAAAAACCACCCACAGTATGCCCGACTTGGATTCGAACCCCGATCTCTCTGTCATTAGCAGGCCAGTCAACACGAGAGTGAAGTCTCAGACCATTCAACCATTGAAGTGGGTCTCAAATAATTAAAGTGTATTCAAATTAATGTCAAGTAGAAAAAAACTCAACTTTTTTTTATTAGAAAACATAGATTATTCTTGTTTCGTGGTACGTTGTAAGCAACTCTGTTACCCGCATCGGTAGGCACGCGGATTAGGGTGTAAGTCTCTTTCTGATCTTTTTTGCCGATGAAGGTGAGGGGAGGCCGGGATGTTAATCCAGGTTGGGTGTAGTGAGGTATTTTTTCCTCCTAAATAGTTTTCCACTCTCACTCCACAAAATTTCGGGTACATTTCTTTTAACCCAACTTTCCACATACCCATACCATTAGTATACATATGAGGCTGAATCAAACATGTAGTAATAGGGGGTACATACCAGCGTTGGTGTGCTGAAGTACGACACCCTAGTCCAGTCGGTAGCACGTCTGTCTACTAAGCCGTGAGTCTCGGGTACTATTCCCGGCTTCTCATTTCACAGTGAAAAGTAAAGTGACATAGAATTGGCTGTTGTCTACTCTGAACTAACTATTTATGTTTGTAAATCGTCAAATTAGATCAGAAAGTGAACGTGAAAATGTTTCTAATTAAAATAAGTGTTAGGCTATGACCAAAGAGGTTGTGAATTGGAGGGTGAGGGGGAACTATGCCACCTTATTTTCCAATTACACTTTTATTTCTCTTTACTATAACATATTGTGTTAGACGTAGAAATTAGGAAATTTGATTAAAAGTGTTTGCGGTGCACACGAATTGTTGAATAACTAATACGGTTGCACACGAATTGCGGAATAACTCATCCGAGGTTGGTAATACCCTTACACGAACTGTGGATTAAAAATTAAATTTATAGTTACTTTGTTCAGAATGGAAAATTGAGGTTAGGTTATTTTAGTTTAGGATAAGTCATGTTAGGTTAGGAGCTAGGAGTTTAATGTGATTACAGGTTGTTCCTAAACTCATGTGCACAGGCTGACCGGTATACTTTATTCCGTAATTCGAGTGCGCCCTGTGGTTGTAGAGAAGAATCGGATCGGAGTCAGGCACACTAAACTCGCAGCCAAACTTGCAACTTAAATAGCATTAAAGACTAAAACGAGCAGTAAGCATGATTTATATTTAAATGTTTTAGTTGTTCAGAACCAGTTTTGTCTTTATAATATGTATGATTAAAAATGTCTTGGTTAAATTTAATATGTTTTCCAATTTTTTTAATCAAATCCACTCAGCTGATTAAATTATAGAGGACACAACTTCCTAATTACATACTTACACTGTAAAAGGTGAACCCTCCATTTCACCAGGGTTGTTTTTTTCGGCAATGCTTGGGGAGGGCAGGGGTGGGTATAGAATCAAACTCCGGCATTATCAGCTGGGCTAAGGTGTCAGATAACTTAATCAAGATACTCTATGATATTTGTAGGTGTAGAAATCTTAAAAACCTTGAAAGAACAGGGGAGGAATACAAATTCACTGTATTGAGTCAAGCTGAGAATCGAACCGCGGAATGAATGGAATGGCACCGAGTAGTGTGAATGTTATGTCTAGCAGACTGGCAGGTACAATGGGTCGAGGGAGCTGATGTTTGGGAGGAAGGAGGAGGGGTAGAAGACCATGTGTCAGGTGACCTTGGCCTGCCCCCCTCTCCTCACAGCCCGCCTACAGCTAGCTCTCTGCTAGATAGCTGTAGCTGTTAGACCGACCGATCCTTCACGTATTACAATCGCTCACTGTCCTTATACAGACTGGCTTTCAGAATGTAAGGGAGGGAGAACAGTGCATTGTACATAAAAAAACTTCGATGGCCAAATGGTTTAATGCGCTATTCTCGCAATAGACTAGACTGCCTATGACGGGGAGATTGGGGTTCGATTCCAGTCGGGCGGTTTCCCATTCCCTCTCCACGTAAATGCGGGTATACTTCCTCTAAATTCAACCTTCCTCATTCCTAAACCCTTAGCGTAATTAATATAACCAGAATGGGTAATAAGGTGCGATGCTAAAAACAAACATAAAAAAAATGCATTTAAGAAAATACAAACTTTTTTCCGCGACCAACAATGATAGCTCTTTTTTTTAGGGTTTGAAAATTACAGTTGCAGATCACATGAATTGACGTATGAATATGTGAAAGTGGATCTAGTTACTTTTCTAGCTGTCAGCTCAGTATGGTTTTTGCAATGGACTGTAAGTATATTGTTCATCCCAAACTCTTGAATACAAGATCAAGATAAGGGACTAAGGGGTGCTTCTTACTTTACTGTGTGATTTTCATCAGTGGCAAACCTAGATTTTTTAAAGGAGAAAGTGACGCATACAATGTATCTCTGTAAAAAAACACTCTTGTTGCTCATTTTAACTCTATGTGTGAGTTTTTAATATTTCAAAATAAATTGCGTCGTTAAGGCGGCCGCCTCGGTTAGAGAGTACACTAAAAAAGCTTGATTTTTTTGCGGCCTTTTCTTTGGTTTTGGGTACCGTACGCGCCGTGGATGGAGAAAAAGAACGAGTCGAAAGATTGTAAGGTAGATCAGAACTAGGAAAGTAGGCTTAGAGACTTTTTTCTTGGAGTAACGTCAAATTTTCCAAGATTAAAGGTTGAAATACTTTTACTGTGCCCAATTTTTAACAAAATGGCAACATCTTTCGTTCAAAGTCTTAGTAATTTTGGTAAACCATAACTCTAAACTTCCCCCAAAAGCTTTCGATTTTGTCTAATGTATTTCGACGCAAGGCTGCCGCTCGTTAACACCTTCATTCGTGTTCTTATTGAAGAACTATGCGTGACGCTGTGGGCTGTGGCGTCGCACGGCACATCCTTTACAGCCCAAAGGTCTTAGAGGCGAATTTCAGCAAAATGTATTTTTAAATTAAATACAGCAATCTAATAATTATTATTTCTTAATATAAAAAATAACATCTAAATATTATATATATTAGCACCGTGTCTTTCTCTAACCGTTCGTGTTGAACGCCTATCTAAAATTAAACTCGTATTTTAATTATTATTTTTTTTATGGTTCAAGATTAACGGTTTTATGAAATTCGTATTCACTTTGTTGGAGGAATCACTTTGATATTTGATTAAAAACTTTAGAAAACATTAAGAGAAAAGGAAATGAAAGAAGGGAAAATAATTTTGCCCACATTGATCAAGGCGGCAGATACGTGAAGAGGGTGTCACCACTTATTTATTTCCAATATTTTGGCAACCTATTATTATTACTATAATTTTGCGTTACGCAGAGGGTGCGATTTATTTATTCTATACAGAACATCACTTGGGAGCAAATTTTAAGTCTCGCCGAGGAGCACATGAAACCCTTGCGCAGGCCCTGCCCTTACCTCATACTTGGTAAGGCCGGTACAACAAATTAAATTTCAAATACTGACAGTGAGTGGGGTCACGACCTTCGTACTGACGAACTTGTTGGTAATATGACCTTGCTGCTTCCACACAGACTGATCTCCGTACAATTTGTTGCCAGCGATTTAAAAGAGTAGCTTTGAAGATACAAGAATGATGGGTTGTTTTAGCTTAGGCCTAGAGAGAGGAGAGGAAAACTACAATATGGTACATTGTGTGACTTCCAAACCCCTCCAGCTAAGGCTACGGCCACGCTTGCGACCAGGTTGCAGTAGTGTCTTACATTGATTCTTATGAGGGTGGCCACACTTGGCGACCAGCGACAGATTTTAAAACTCTTTCGTGAGCGTTTTCAGGTAGCAGCGACAAATACGCTCACCTTTATTTCTTATGGAGGTGGCCACACTTGTGTTCGGGTCGCAGCCTGTCGCGAGAACACAGGACACTTGTGTGGGTTTGCTTGCGTCATCTTAGGTTAAGATGTCAACCGATAAGGTGCTCGGGACCACACTATCACTCCTCCACTAAGCATTTTCACTAACTTTCTTGCAAACCGCCCAGTGTATCCCGCCCGTCTGGAGTTTGACACTCGGTAGAGTACGGTACTCAGCAATGTTTGATACCTAGCTATTTATAAATGATCACCACTGTGGAATCTGAAAACATCGAGACTACTCAAACAGGGATGTTAAATCAAAGCTCTGGACAGAAGTTGCAGTTGCAACAGTGGAGGGTTGGGAGGAATTAAACAATGAATAAAGAAATTAACAAGGTAAGAACTTCTTTAATAACTGCTGGCATATGTAGCTCTTTCCGCCATTATTAAAATATTTTTGCCTACTCCCAAATGTCTTGGCACGTGCCCCACGTTGGGAACCACTGCACTAAGGGTAGGTTTTCCCCTTGAGTAGTTTTCAGTTTTCCTTATTTTCTTGGAATCGACATTCATCATTTGGTTTTCTTAAATTAGATGGTTTATTAGCACACATAAAATAGTAAAATCAAACAATATACAATATACAAACTAACAATAGATTGAAATGCTTGGCAAGGGCTTGGAGTGAAAAGGTTCTTTCCTATCATAGTAATTAATTTCCCTTTGTAAATAATATTTTTTTAAATACCGTTAACATAGCGATAAATTGCATTTTATCATTTTATACACCGAAAACATTATAATTAAATAGGGGTGTGTTCTCAGGTTTTTTACAAGTCTGTCCATAAGTACGTCTCTGCATATTAATGGGGTGGACACCGTATTATCTATATTTACTTTTCTTCTTTATATAACTATATACTATTATGGCTAATGACACATCTTCACGCCTTGGTGCCATGATAACTGGTGATAAAACGCGGCGACCAGGTCGCAAGCGTGGCCGTAGCCTAATCCGCCTGTTTGGAGAATTATTTTTTGTTTAGGTAACTTAGTCAACGTGAACGTTCTAGATACGCAGCTATCTGCACACGACTTGCAAACTAGCTTAATACACGTATAGTACTATATTCACACTTAGGATATTTACCAATATAATTGCATAACGAACTGTATACAAATAATGAATATCATCAGTACAACACAGAATCGAAAACGTGTCCCCTAAGCTTGTGGTTGACTACTCTATCCCCTTAACCACGGGAACGGTCCTGGGGATTGAACCACGGATGTCAAAGTCAGCTTATGTGCTAATTATGCTAATAATTTTAGGGATGAGGAAGGTTATATTGAGAGGAAGTGTATCTGAACTTGAGTGGGGGGAGAGTGGAAAACAATTTAGGAAAAACAACCCCCAGTTCACCCGAGCGAGATTAGAACCTTGATCTCCCTGTTTTCGGCAGTCTAGCTCAACACAAATCTAGCAATATTTAGAAAAAAAGATACTAAAGGTGATTTATATTCGCTCGGGAAATGCTGGAAAAGCAAAATATTTACTGTCCAATTTACACAGGAAGGGCTTTTAGCCTTTTACTTGACAGAAAAGGCAACCAGATCTACTTTCACGTATTCAAACGTCAAGTCACGTGATTCGTAGCCGTCACTTTTTATAGATATTATTAATATTCAATACCTAATAGATATTATGAATAAAGTGTATTAAAGTATATTAATCACAACTTGTGAATGTGTGGAATGCTAGGCCTCCACCGTGGTTCGGATTCCACGTTAAACTGTAGGTCCTCCATTTCATACTCACAATCATCCTACCATTACACATTAGCGTAAGTGCGTATAAACCGAATGGGTAGTACGATGCAGTGATAATAATAATAATAATAATACCTATAAAGTAACACTAACAATATTGTAAAATGTTATTAATGCTAGTCGCAAAAAAAAAGCTTGTGTTTTCTATAAGTTTCTTCTTGTGAAAATCCTACAATTCAAACAGCCTTCGGCCACAATTCGGGAGACTAACCTTGAGAAGGGTCGAGGGAAATTAGAACTACCTTGAAGGGCTGGAGCATAAAAAAATCTTAGCCCTACGCAAAGCCGATAAAATGGGAAATTAGAGACAAGATCTCGCTCAAACTACAAAACTTATCACTTGACAACAGTGAGATTGAGACAAGTTTAATGTGTTTTTTTAAAAATATAAATAAATATTTTTCAATTTTGTGCTATTTTTTTTAAGATGTGTTAAAATGATTTCACTGAATTTTTCTAAGCACCGCGTTTTACTAACTGTTCAGGCTATACGCCTATGTATTAGTTACGCTAATGTGTTAGGGATTAGAAAGGTTTAACTAAGAGGAAGTGAACCCGTGGAGGGTAGGTGTAAAACCATTTACGAAAGACCACTCTTAGTACACCTAACCGGGTTTCGAACCCCAAACTCCCAGTCATCGGAAGCCTAGTCTAATGTGAGGGTGACAGCTTAAACCATGCGGCTACCAAAGTGGGTTACACCAATTTTAATAATTCTACTGTTTTCAAGGAAGAATATAGAAAACCTCACCACGATGCGAACATTTCGTATTCGAAACGAAACATTTTATAAAATCTACAATAAATTATTATTACAAATAACGCTGGCCTTGTTATGTTCTTTGTATACAATAATGAACTAAATGTTTTCAGAGGTAACTTTGTATAGATCATCCAACTTAGTTAAATTATTTACTCACTCTGATGGGCAGATTGTCTAACTGCCAGACTCAGTTTAGTCTGCCTGTGACGGGGATGTAAACGCTCGAAACCTGAGGATGGTTTCCCACTCTCCCTCCTCGCAAATGTAAACACATTTTCTCTTAGTTGTACCTTCAACATCTCTCACATTAGCGTTGTATACGTACAGCCCGAACGGTTTAGGGACGCAGACGCGGTGGAGAGAGAGAGAAAAAAAACTCGTAACCTTGAATGTAACGAACCGTAACAAGAAAGGAGAAAAGGGCGAAAGGGGATGTGGTAGGGGTGGATCGGGAGGGTGAGGAGGAAAAGGTAAATATCAGCATGACATTTTTGTTGTTTTAATAGATCCATTTGAAGACGAGTTAGTGAACAATTTATTTAAGGAGGGACAGATGAGTAAGTAAAGTAGAAGGATATGTAGCAGAATTTCCCTGGAGGAAGAAGAGAAACCTCCCTTTGGTAAAACACTGTCTCCAATTGGTCAAGATTAAACCCCGGCCATCCAAGTCAGAATAAGGCACATTATCCATCCGCTCACTATCGTTAACAGATCTTGCGGATCACGCTCAGGCCTGCGAGAGAGTAAGTGACAGCGAATAAGAAGAATGAGCCCAATCAAATTTTAAAATGCAAATCAGAAAAATAATTATAATCGACAAACAAGTGAAACAACCAAATTAATGAATGCACACTTTTAAACCAAGACATTCTCAGTTTAAATATATACAGTCGTTAAACCGAACTACGCTAATCCGAAAAAAAGTGGAAGAACAAATAAATTTAATTTTAAAACAAAATTTACTTTAATAGTATAAAGTAGCGAAAAGAAACAATGTATGAATTCACTCAGTTTGTTTTGCTTTCAAAAATGACGAAAATAGCATATTCTAGGGTAGCTACTTACAACAATGATTTATTTATTTGGCCTGTTCATAAAAACAGTAAGACTCTCAGTAAGTCAGGGTACTCACCCCACCCTGCCTCCATCTCTCAGCGCTAGTGAATATCACACACGTAAACACACTCATTAGACCTTACCGCGAATTTTTAATTTACATTATAGGAAAGATTTCGGTAATCCAAAATCTTGTAATCAGAATAGGTCTTGGTCCAAATTAGTTCGGATTAACGAGACCCTACTGTATATCATCGTGTCTATCTACATATTCTGGTTATATGCATATATTATAATTATTCTGATGGGGTATGGATAAGGAAGGAAGTATTTTATAGGTAACCTATCTATATTTGCGTGAAATGAGAGTGGGAAACCATTTAGGAAAAACCATCCTCAGTAGACCCGACCGGGATTTGAATCCTGATCTCCCCGTCGTCAGCAGACCAGTCTAACACGGGAGGGACGCCTTATACTATTTGGCCACTGAAGCGTGTGAGGCCCTCCCTGAACAAGGATACTAACTTCACAATACACCTAATAATAACCCACGTGAAAAATGGCTCCTTATAAAATACGAACTTAAAGAGATAAGGTGGAGTTTTGAATAAATAACCCTCCATCTACGTGTACATACAAATATAAAAAAGAAATTATATATGATATTGCTTTATTACTAGGCCTAGTGATTCCATAATATTATATCTCCTGAGATTTGGTAACACTGATTCTGGGTAAGTGTCGTTCGAAATTCAAATCTGCATGAAGCCAAATAATTATGTGAAATGTCTTATAGTGACTCAAAGCCTGTAGTTATTTAATGATTTCAAATTGTGATCATGTTTTTATAATGTTTGATAGATAGAACCAGTGAAAGAAAGTTTAATGTGGACGTGCATTGCGAGTATAAAGCTATAAGCTATTATAATTGTTGCAGTAGAAGAAATGGTACTTCAAGATGTATTGTTGAGACTTCTACAATTCCCAAGGTAGGCTCTAATCAGTTTATATTCTCAATATGACTAACCCATTGCGTTCTAAATATAACATTTTATTGATTCATATTTTATTATAGGTATGTAATAACACAAATTTGTGTTTATCCAAACAATGGCTATTAATTCATGATACACAGGTATAAAAATATAAATAGTGATCTTTCGTAGATTAAATTCTAAACACAATACCATTCATCTACCATACTTGATTGTAGGCACCCTTTTCAAACAAGCGACGCGCAAGATGAAAACAAAATTCACAAAGTCAGGCACGGAGATTGTTGGATTTTATAACTAGCTACGGGTATATATTTTAAAATACACTTCTGTTCGCCTGTAGCCTTCCTTGAACAAATCATTGTTAACTTTCTTTAATAAATATAAAACATATTATTAATAAAATGTTTTGTAAAAATATCTTAGTGTTACTGTTTAGTTTTTATCTAAAAGTATAGATATGCCTACATAAACATACAAACTATACAATCCGAATAAGATAGAAAGATAAACAATTTTTGACGGTTTTAAAAGTTACTGAAACCATTCTAATATACGTAGTCATGGTATCTTAAAATGCCACTTTTTATTGATAATGTATCATTGCCTATAACATAATACTAATAAAAAATAAAATATCAATATTGACGTAGCGTATAATCCGAACGGATAGTAAGACACGGCGCAAAAAAAATGTTTATGTTCTCGAAACATAGTTCCTAGTTCCTACCAAAATCTCAAAATATTTTTGTTTTTAGTTAAGCTAGAGAGCTTAAATTTATTTATTTTTAGTTTCCATAGCTTTTATATAAATTTACCAAAGTTTGTCGTGTATGAAAATGAGAAAAAAACCCAAGAAGGATTAGCTTAGGTGTTAGAAGGTGAGAAAGTTCACCTGCATCTACCTACCCTTAAAGCGGCACCCAGGGGCCCCCGCTGGTTTGTGACGTCACACACACATACACACACGCACACCAACCCTTCAAGAACTAGCTTCCCCTCACCCTGTCCTTCCACCCAGTATTGATTCCCACCCCTCCTTGGTAGAGAGCCTGCCCCGGCCCCCGGACTACTGCAGATCAATATGACTGTAGAAAAATTTCACCCCTTCACTCCCACCCACACTTCAGCCCTTCCCCCCTCCCTTGCGAGGCTAGTAGCCTCCACTCTCCTACTCTTTTCTGGTCGCCGGGGGACACTGCAATGTCTTCACCGAGGACTTTGACCACCCACCTACGTCACGCGGCGGGTGCGGAGTGAGATATTTGTATAGGAAATATCTAGCCCGACCGAATCTAGGTATAAAACTTAGTTTTCTAAACGTGATATATCACTACGGTTTTCTAATCTTCTCTCCACGCTAATGCAGGCACAATATAACCTGCCCTATTCAAACCTACTATAAGCCTATAGTTTAATTGGTTAATAGGCCTTATTTTTAAAACGTATTAATTAAAAATAATAAATTGTCATGTCATTTGGACTTCAGGTAGCTGTGACCTATAAAATAATGTTTTTGGAACGATTTGCAAAATATAGATTAATTCATTCGCTCATTAATGTTTGAAAACGAATTTTCGACCCTCTTTAAATATGACTAAAGTAGGTTTTAAGAACGTGCATCATGTACCCATCAAGTCTGTGATACAGTCGGTTCGAAATCGTATATTTACACGAACACTAATGCACTTGGATCATTTCTGATTAAACATTAATGGGGATAAGGATTTAATAGAGGTTCTTAATACAGAACATTGTTGAAACATTAATTGATATTTGGGTTTAAAAAAATGCGTTGAAAAGGCCGTTATTGACCATTTTAGAATGTCTTCACAGCTAAGCACCGTGCACAAATCTTTATTCTGTCTAAAAGGGACATACTGTAGTTATTAAAAAGAAACTTTGTCGCTTTGTCCACCATCACTATATAACATTTTGAGTAATCATTCAAATACGAATGCATTGCGCACATTTCTGGCATATTGTATGTGTTTTCTTTTCCCTTTTACTCCCATACCTTGCGCGAGCCGGGAGCTGGGTTGGGCTCGCTATGATGGATGCATGCTCTAAGAGTAAAAAATGTAGGTTGGTAATAGGAATCATATTGAAGAATAGACAATTCCTCAAAAATTCACAGGTTCCCAACACTAGGGGCTGTATTAACTTCTGGGACCACACCTCTAGTGAACGCCAAATCACTGATAGATAATTAATTGGGTGTGTGCTAACATTTACCTTTTATATGTGAGGCCAGTATTTGATATTAAGGTGTTTTTTTTCTCGACAGTATTAATCCCCATCCTCTTGTCAGTCAAACGCTGGTTAAAATTCGCAAAGACACGTTGCCAAAAATAAAAATAAATAAATCAGCCAAAAGCAGCTACTACAGTAAATTGATCTAAGGGAATTTGTCGTAACAAAGGCAAAGTTAGCTGAGAGGCAAGTATTAAGATTAGCTCTGTTCTTAATTTGTTTTAGCACCACGTCTTACTACTACACAATTGGGTTATTTACTTATATACTAATTACGCTAATGGTTTAAGGGATTGGAAATATATTTAGAGGAAGTGTACCTACATTTGCGTGGAGAGAGAAAAAGAGTTGAAAATATTTTGTAAAATCCACCCTTAGTACACCCGAACCGAGATTCGAACTTTGATCTCCCCGTCATTGGTGGTCTAGTCTACTGTGAGAGTAGAGCCTTAGACCATGTGGCCACCGAAGAGGGCTGTTTTAGTGTTACTTTTGCTGAGTGAAAAATCCGCCACTAACTAAAGATTTTAATTAAATGAACTAGAATTCATCCGTAAAGAATCTAAAACAATCCCCAGTGCAGCCGATAGGGATTTGAACCCCAGCCTTCCGAATCAATGTATATTTTTAAAGGTATTTAACGTGCACTTTCCGAACCAACTGATTATATAAATCAGCATAAGATATTTTTTATGTGCTAGAGTGAAAGAGCCTACCAATTTTGCCGATAAAAGTGTTTCCACATACCTTCCAAAAGTTCTTTTACAAGCCACAATCGACGGATCAACGAATAACATTATCAGCTTGATAGTTTAAAATTAATACCGTCAGGGTGGAATGGAAGGGAACACGATGAGATCAGTATTTTTTCAGACATTATACAAACACATTTTTGGACACAACAAATACAACTTTGCTCAAGTATATATGTTTAGTTTAATTTTCTACATATCATCTACATAATATCAAAAGTTCTTGAATATTTGTCAAAGGCATCGTAGGTTCTTATGAGAAGCTTATCTCTTCATTTACACAGTTTCTGTTCAAATGCTCATGACATACATAATATATTCAAGAACTGATTATTACCAAGTTTAAACAATTTAACGAAACTACTGAATATATATATATATTTGCAATAAAAGAAACAACTTAATTGCAAAAACACTGGCCTTAATCCGTGTTCCCGTCCACTTCACCTTAAAAGTCATTGATACCCAGTCCTGGTATAAGAGCGGACGATAAAATCAACTTCCAAACCAAATCAAAATACGTGAGAACATAGCATACAAGTATGAGGGCTCTACAAGGAAAATTAGATTAAAGAATGGCACCCACACGACGGAGCTGGTAGATAAGTCTCTTCTCCTAGGTAGGCCTACAATTTTTACACATGTCATATTCCTCCTGTCCTCGCTGTCGTAAAACGTCTCAGGCTGGTCGCAGCGAACGAAACCTCACTGCAGTAGGCCGGATCGATAGGGGAGTGGGCGGACACCCCCTCGTCACTACCAACCTTCTCCCACAGCCACCCCGCACCCCAACACGCGGACAAATTACATAATACAACATGCAGGACTTATTTAATGGACTGACAGTTTTATTCTTGGGAAATGAAGACAAATGGGGGCGGAACTCGTTGTCTTACAAAACCCGAAATGATAACAGTAGAGACTGGCAGGGCTAGTGATAATAATATCGTTTCTTTTTGGGCGACCAATGCCTTTTTTACACTAAGCCACCTATATAATGTATAAGGTACTTATTTACTATTAATATAGTAATACTTACCCGCTTCAGTGGTCGAGTGGTCTAAAGCGTCCCTTTCTTGTTGGATTGGCCTACAGATAACGGGGAGATAGGGGTTTTGAATCCCGATTAGGTCTATTGAGTTGTTTTTTTCCTAAATGATTTCCCACTCTCTTTCCAAGTAAATGTGGGAAGATTACCTCTAAAACGTTTCCTTTCTCATCCCGACCTCATTATAGTAATCATCATAAAATATGTATATAGCCTGAACAGGTTAGTAAGACGCGGCAATAAAAATAATATAATTAAAAACTAATTTTTCACCCGCCTTGGTGGTAGAGTTAGCTAACGCGCTAGTTTCGTGTTGAGATAGACCGTCAAGGACGGGGAGATAAAGGTTTGAATCTCACTCGGGTGAAAGGGAGGTGGTTTTTCCTATATGATTTTCAACTCTCTCTCCACGCAAATGCGCGTTCACTTCCTCTATATTCAATCTTCCCAATTACTAACCCATTAGCTTAATTAGTATGTAAGCATATAACCCGAAAGGTTAGTAAAATGCGGCGCTAAAAAAAAAATAACTAATTTAAAATGTCTATAAGCAAAACCACATATATCTTTAAATGATTGTATTACATTTATAAATCATTATTATTATTATTATCATCATCATTAGGTGTTCCGTCTAACGACAGGTACATTCCCGTTGTCAGTGATCTTAGACCGCCAAAACGCTCTGTCCTCTGCCTCCTCCTTACGGCCCGAGAATTTTATTCTTTCTTTAAAGTCATCCAATATTTGAATCCTCTTTCCTAAGCTCCTCTTTCCCTCAATCTTTCCTTATATGAAACATCAATATATAAATAAATGAGAAAGACAAAACTATATAAAGGAAAGAGTAATAAATATAAACTCAAATAATCATACACATTATGCTGGTAGTATTATAATTTGACAAAGTAACTAGCATTGATGGCCGAATGGTCTAACGCGTCATTCTCGTGTTTGATTGGAGTGCCGGCGACGGAGAGTGGGTTCCCCCCCCCCCCCCCCTAAATGTTTTCCACCNCCTCCTAAATGGTTTACTACTCTTCCTCTCTGCAAATGCGGGTAGGTTTCTCTAAAATTTTACCTTCCTCATAGCTATACTATTAACGTAATTAATGATACGCATAACCTAAAATGTAAGACGTGGGGAAAAAACAAAAACAAATTAATGATGCTGATATAATATTTTAAAAAACTAGTGAGACTACTAAGGTTGTGTTTAAAAGTTCAAAGCTAAAATTAGGAGACCTGACGGTCTAGGGTTAAGGTGTCAAACTTCTGTGTGTGTGTTCCGGGGTTCAATCCTAGGTCCCAGCACAGATTTATCTGATTGCCAAACCCTTCCTTCTCCTCTGACAAGTTGTGTATTAATCACTACTTGTGAATGTGTGGAATGCCATGACTCCTCTGTGGTTCGGATTCCACGTTAAACTGTAGTTCCTCCATTTCATCTTACAATCACCCTACCAATATAGTAAATGCGTACAACCAGAACTGGTAGTAAGACTCGGTAATAATAATAATAATAATAATAATAATAATAATAATGATAACAATAATAGCTAAAATTCTAATAATTGTGCCATTTAAAAAATAATGTTGATCAGGGATTTTAAAAGATTTATTTTTATTGGCCTTAAATTTTTTTTTCAATTCTCTTTGTTCATACCCCAAACTCCTAAGGCACACCTGCTGACCGTTCGTGGCACACTGGTTGAAAAACGCTGCTCTGGATTACGATAGATCCAAACGCTTTATGTGCCCCCAAACCCAAAAGAGTGGGTCTTATAATATGTATGTCCCTGTGCTTGGATATGAAATGGTTTAATGGATTTTGTTCAAATTTGATATTTTGATGATATATAGTTATACTTCAGGATATTTCATTATTAAGTATTCTAGCCATTAAATTAAGGGTAGTTTAATGGCAATTGATATTGGAAATATTCGAAATTTTTCAAAAATTGCTTTAATTATTTTGTTTAAAATATATCCGAAAATTGTTTGACATGAAAAATAACACTGAATACTTATTTTTTGGGATAAAATTAGTATAAGGGTAGCTTACCGTTGAATAGTTTTGGTAAAAATTTTTTCTTTTCAGAATTGATCTATTGATCTAACATGTTTGTTCAAAATAGAAATCTGGCCAGGGCCTATACAATTAATTTTCCCATAGGGGTTCACTGAAAAATGATTCTATGTCTTTAGCAAATAAGTTTTTATATTTATATGAAAGGATGTATAAATCAAATTACAGGGGTGTCAGGACCCCGATCTCCTTCTTAATTACCCTTATTATTTGGGGATGGGTACAAATTGTGTCACAAACTATTTTAGACCTTATGAGTAAATATGTACGATTGTGTCGTACCATTTATTCATAAAGTATAATAGAAATGTATAGGGAATAATAAGCGTCTTTCGACACAGCATACTATTCAAACTTATATTTTTTAATTTAAGTTTTAAGAAAACCGTTAATGTTACAATTTATCGTACGGGCTTGCCCCAGTCATTATAGAAATATGACGTTATTCAAAATGCACCGAGTAGTATTGATATTTTTCTAATTTTAAAGCCTGACTAGATTTTTTTTTTAAATGAAAAAGGTATGGTAAAAGAGTGTCGACAAGAGTTAAAAAAAACCTCTATTTGTGAAGCATGCGCAAGACTGCTGACGATGTATTGTGCATGTGAAGTACAAAGAACCCCCACACAAAACCCTGAGTAATTACTGACAGCGGGAGGGAGAGGGTTGATGAGAAGGGGAGGGAGGGGATAAGCTGGAACTACAGGAAGTGAACCGAGCCAGAGCAATGTCGCTGAAACAGCGAAGAATCTACAACCTGTCTTCTGATAGTCAGCAAGTGTGTTCCTTCTGCTTAGTCATGGATGACGATATTTAATATAAAGCGGCCGATATTTAACCAGAAGAATTAAAAATATTATATATTTACAGGTTGTACCGTAACATGTGGGACCCACTTCAACGGTGGACAGGAGAGACAAAAACAATTAAGAGAGAAATATATAAACATGTCCCATTTGACCTTGTTTCAGAGTTATAGTAATGTTTGTACTCAAATAATGTGGAGATGCTTAACATTATAGGAAGTGCTCATGTCCGTCCACCTTCGGCCTGAATGCAAGCCTGCAGAAGTCGTGTCGTAGGATGCCGCAATCTTTTAAAAAAAAGTCATTGCATTGAAATGCTTGCAATTTTTTTTACAAACCTAACAACCATTTTACTATTCTTATTAATGAAAATATTATATTAATTATACTTTTTTTAGGAGCGAGTCTTACTACTCGTTCGGGATATATGCCTCTGTTCTAATTACACTCGCAATTAGTAAAGTTGAATATAAAGGATGTGTACCAACATTTGCTTGGAAGGAGAGTGGAAAACCATTTAGGATAACCCCCCACAGTACACCCGACTGACATAGAACCCCGATATTCCGGAAGAGCCTGAAATCCAAAATCCGCCTCGCTGACAACAACCTCTGGATCACCCATTGACGTAATTGCCATTTAAATGGTGCATAATATTCTTAATGGGCGTGTTATTGGACAGTGTCAATAAATTAGGTCTATGATATGTAGTAATATATAACTGCTTTCCATATCTTACCCCTTTCATGTAAGAGATACAAAAATTTTAAAAATAATTATCTTGACTAAAGATAGTTTCTCTTTCAGCTTAATTAGTCAAAGTTGACGCTTGTCCATTGATACATATTATATGCAAACGCATTAACTTTATGGAGTATTATTATTATTATTATTATTATTATTATTACCGCGTCTTACTACCCGTTCGGGTTATACGCACTTACGCTAATGAAGGACCTACAGTTTAACGTGGAATCCGAACCACGGTGGAGGCCTGGCATTCCCCACATTCACAAGATGTCTTGTCAGAGGATGAAGGAAGGGTTTGGTAATCAGATAAATCTTTGCCGGGATTGAACCCCGGCCGCCAGCACAGAAGTTTGACACCTTACCCCTAGACCGCCAGGTCACCTTTATGGAGTATAAATAAATATTATCTGAATCGGTGGCTGCATGGTCTAAAGCGTCACTCTCGTGTTGGACTAGATTTCCGATGACAGGGATATTGGGGTTCGAATCCCGTTCTGGTGTACTGAGTTTATTCCAAAATGGCACCTCACCCCCCTCTCTCTCTCCACGGGAAAGCGTGTGCACTTCTTTCGAAATTCAACTTTCCGCATCCCTAACTCATTAGCGTAATTATTACATATTCGTATAATCTGAATAGTTAGTAAGACGCGATGCTAACGCAAAAAACACACAAAAAAAACACGATATTATTCGGAAAGCAGTTTTGGACGCAATTCCGGGATCACGATCAACTTAACGTAACGTTCACTTTAAGTTAACTTAAGAAAACAGATGTGTGATCACGATTCACGTAACAACTTGAGCCAAACATCTTCATTCTCGAGTATGATCTGTGATTTGTACTATTTTTAAAGTGATGATCTGTGATTGTTGCAATACTATGGATTATTCGCGCCTCTATTTGGGCGTCAATCGTAGTACTATGTGATCAATAGCCCCGCTTTGGGCGTCGATTGAAACACTGCGGATTAATTCCCTGATATAAGGCTGTGATGTTTTATAGGTTGTCTAAAGCTCCGTGATCGAGCGCCTATCATCACTGTGCGGAAAATATACCGTTTAATCAGCTGTCTATAGCCCCGCGTTCGAGCACTAATTAAATCGGTATGTTAATCTAATTAAAGAAAGAGAAATGTTGATGGCTGTTATTTCACACACGGTTTATTTAAATTACACCTGTTAATTACTTGTACATATTTTAATTAAATGTTTTATATTACTGCACACTTGTGATACTGATGTGATTTATATTTTATAATGTGTTAGACTGTGAATGACTTGTGCGTGAGCATGATCTCGGTGTAGATGTTTGGTCTCGGAGATCATTCTCATGCCTTAAACATACGCACAATGGTTTATATATAACATACCCCTTGCCTTTCTCTCTCCTTTCCAACAGTGTAAAATCTAACTAATAGAAAGAGTCCTGGTGACAGGTTTTGTGAAGGCTAGCTTCTTATTGGTATAGAGAAATGGCGTCTTCTGCCAAATACTATGAAGTTGTTCCTTTTAACAAGAATTGACGCAGTTATTCTTTTACCAGGAAAGATGGTATAAAAAATATACTTTAGGGTGAGATCCTTTTCACATTGTTTCTGTGAAGTGCATGTTTCTTCATGGATGAATCTTAAAAGGATACTCTACCTATATTACTTTAAATAAAACTTACCTTCATCCATGACTTTTTACATAATTTAGATTAATCCAAACCAATACATTACATTGTTTACAATTTTAAATCGATATAATAAATATATGTTACTAGATTTTTTTGATAAATTTAGCTTTCTTATTTTAGTTTAATTATTTTGTTTTAGTGTCTCATCACTAGAACTTATGCTAAAGAGTAAACATTGGTCATAATACCAACAAATGAATTACTAAATAGCCCTGTTGGCATCACTCGCATGATGATTGGCTTGATAGATCACGTGATAACCTTAAAGTAACGATCAATTAAAGTAAAAGACCTCCCAGGACATCCCTTACGTTAAGTTAACTGCATCGTGGTCTCTTCCATTTAAATACACGAGGAGGTCCTTTATGTTAAGTTACGTTAAGTTAACTTTAAGTTAACGTTAAGTTGATCGTGATCCCGGCATAAAAGATGCAAACTTTCATAGTAAATGAATGCGAAAATGAGTTGGAATGAAGTTGCAATATTTTGACACAGCATGCAACCAGTTAGCTACAACTACCACGGAGATACGGACCGGAATCTGAAGGTCCCGCTAGATTTCCCCCCCCTTTATTTCTAACCCCTCAAAAAGAGACAAGAGTAAATAAAGAGGTAGCTTTTGGTGTGGATTGTTGAAGTGAAAGCTAAATTGTAAAAATATGTAAGAGAAAGAGATAGAAGAAATTGTATAAATATGTGAGAGAAAAAGAAAGAACTACTACGAAGATCTAGCTAGAGAGAAGATCAGGTAGAGGGGAAAAAAGAGTTTGGTTGTGCTGGGGCAGCTTTACATCCTCTCCCAAGGACTGCCCCCCCCCCCTCCTCACCACACCACATCATCTTCTCAAAGTACCCAATGGACACCTGAGACCAGAGTCGAGGTTTTGTTTCCACATCATTCACTGGCAACTTAGTTACTTTACTGCGCCAACTTCTCGAAAGTTTGAACAAGTTGCATCCCAGTGTGATAGTGACTGCTGCCTTCTTTGTTTAGTTCATAGGATTTTAACACAAGGGTTATGCAACTGTTTAATCTATGAGTTAGGAGGGTAGTAAGAAGTGCACCCACATTTTCTTGAATAGAGAATGGATAAACCCGCTGTGAGAAATCACATGTGGAAAAACTCACCCAAGCGCACCCAGCCAGCCAAGATTTGAAACACCAGACAGATAAAGCTGACGCCTTTATCCACGTGACAACCAGTGCAGGTTAGACGGAGAAAGTGTAAGCGCATATGCGTGGGTAGAGAGTGGAAAACCATCTAGGAAAAGTCCGACCGGGATTCGAGCTCCGATCTCCCCGTCATCGGCAGTCCATTCGATTGCGAGCGTGACACCTTCCAATTTTTTTCCAATCTGGAAGTCGTGTGATCCCTTTTTGGGTCGTGGCATGTTTCGGATAGGGTCTCAATGCTATTTGAAGTCAGCGCTTTATATTTACTTTTTAAAGGGATTAGAAGGATTAATGAAAGGTGATAAATTTAAATAAACATTTAAGGGTGAAAATTATAAGAACTGTAAATTTACTGTTTAGCTTTCTTTTGCTTACTCAATTTTTGATAGTTGCTTGTTTGCTGTAGCAAGCGGTCTCGTGCTTAGGCAAATGGTACTGCCTGCATAGGTGACAAAATATCCATCGGGCTCGTTGATTATCTTTTGAGACATCTAAGTCGCAGTTGTACAATCATTATTTAACAAATATATAATAATTAAATTGAGCACGTTGGCTTAACGTCAAGTTTAGGTCTCCAATTCCGACCGGGAATAGTGGGGAGGGGGGGATTTTTCCTAAACGGTTTCTCTCTTCTCCCTTCACGCAAATGAAGGTACATTTATATCCACCCCACGAGTGTAATTAAATGCAGAAAACAAATAAGGATGGTAAGATTCACCTTAAATAATAATTTTAAAAAAACCTACGATATGAATATTTGTAAGTTAACAAGGGGTCACGATGGTATCAAAAACAGAAATTGGGGTCAATCCCTCCATACAGTTGGACACCACTGCGGTGTAGACCAAGTATACACACACTGCCAAGTATGCATTTACTGCCTTAAATCAAGTGGCTACCGAAGCGGGCCGTACAAATATTACTAACCTATTATGTAGTAATATTGTTTATGGCATATCACTCCTCAGTCGCCCATCAATACAAATGCATTCAATTGTTTATATGTTCGTAGTTTTTACTTTCTCATATCAAGAGAAAGTAGTGTGATCTTGAAATTTTTTTATCTCGAGATTATGACGAATCTTAACGTTTTATGTGAACACGGACCCAAAGAAGTGGAATTTTACAACTCTCTATGTCTCCCTGTCTGTCCCTGGCCATGGATCCAAAACGCTTTTATGGATTTTGTTCAAATTTAATATAGTTTTTTAGAAAAATACCACAATTTTCTTTTTGCCCTATCCCTTAAATTAAGTTTAATGAGTAGTTTACTGTGGAGTACTGTTTTTGAGTTCCAAATGTTTCGACAATGGCTCTAACGATTTTGTTTAAAATGTATATCTAGAATTTGTATGACATGACAAATAACACTGTATAATTGGTTTTTGGGCAAAAAATTTAAAAGGTAATTTACTGATGGGAAACTTTTAAAGATTCAAGATATTTCTAAAATTGCTTTAATGATTTTATTCAAAATGTATGTCAGGAGATTGTGTGATATGACTAATAGAAATGTATAATGGTTTTTTGAGTAAAAAAAACTCAAGTTTTTTTTTCAAAAATCTGGAAACATTTTTAAAATAGTCCTAACGATTTGGTTACAAATGGGTATCTTGGTAGTGTATGACATGAAATATAACCCTATATACTTTGTTTTGGGTAAAAATTTGATAAAGGGTAGTTTATTGACGAGTGATTTTTGAAAATCTGTATTATTTTGAAAATGGTTGAAACTATTTTGCTTAAAATGTATATCTGGAAAGTGTTTTACATGGATATGACAAATAAAGTTGTATACTTGTTTTTGAAGGGTAAATAAAGGCTATGGGTAGTTAGTTTAGTGATGACTTAAAAAAAAATTGCAATATTTAAACAAATGTCTTTAGTGATTTGGTTCAAAACGGGTATCTGTTCAATAATAATAATGTATCTTTATTTCTCTAAAATAAATTAATTTAAGGGTGTTTTACTTACAGCTAATAATAAAAAATTTGAATTCTTTGGAAAGTTACACTTAAGATTGAATTCAAAATTAGAATCTGGGAATAGTTTTTCATGATAAATGAGAATATGTTTTTTATTTAAAAAATAACAAATAATTTTAGGATAGTTTACAAATAATTTATTATTGAAAATTTGAATTTTATTAAATGTATTTGAACAATTTAGGTTGAAATTTATAAATAAAATGATTATTGTGATTAATTAGATGATGTGTTATTTTTTTTTAGGAAAATATACTTAATGCTAGTTTGTTCAAAGCCTTTTTTTTGAAAACTATCTTCAAAGCTATAATACACATTATGAAAAAGTTTGTGTGATTGTGATGTACCATTTATTTAACAAGAAAAATCAGTTAAAAGTGCACTTGTTGAGGTCTTAACATAATTAAATGCTATCAAAATGCCTATCATACAATCATGGCTCTAAACTTGAAACTACAAATAATAAAACTCTTTTTCAAATCATTCATTCCTGCAGAAATACAATCTCGAATTAAAACTTTATTTATCTTGAGTAGGGAAATTTAAGAAAATGCATCTATCTTCGCTCAAGGAGATGGATAAAAAAAAGTGTGATCAAAACACCCTCGGTGAACTTGATCGAGGTCGAACCAGAGTCTAGATCTCTTATCTACAGCCCGAATTGATGGGCGCGTAGACTGGCTCATTAAGTTTGGTTTGATGATAATTGGGAGGTTAGAATTTGAATACTGGCTGGGGGTATGAAGGTGGCCTTTCACACTGAAGGCGGATTTTTAATTCTCCTCCTTCTTCCGTAACCAAGCTACTGATAAAAATGACGAACAGCCTTGACTAATTATGTATGAAGTTAATTTTCACTCGCATAACACAATATTATTTAAAGTCATCTGTCAAAACGTTCCTCCAAATAATTTATTGATATAAAATAAGCAAAATAGACTATGGGCATATACACAGTTTTCGACGACAAAGCAACACAATCTATCATTGCAAATAATTTTTAAAAAATATTACAAAATGGAAAAACGAGTTGTCCAAATATATTTACTTTATTTTTGTCCCATTTAAAAAAAATTATGTGTTATATTTTTAAACATCATTTCATTACATTTTTTTATAGAATTGGCTCATATCATATGATGATGCATTCTTAAGAAGTTTTACTAAATATAATTTAAAAATGAATTTGGAAAACAACAAGAAAAATACTCGCCTAGGTGGTCGCAAGGTCTAACACACCTCTCTCGTGCTAGAATGCCATTGTGGAGGAGATCAGGGATTCAATCCTGGTCTGGTGTACTGAGGTTTTTTCCCAAATAGTTTTCCACTTTCCCTTCACACAAATGTGGGTGTACTTCCTTTGAATTTAACCTTCCTCATCCACAGTACATTAGCATAATTAGTACGAGATCATGTATCCCAAACGAGTAGGGAACTAAGGCGCAGAGTAAAGCAAAATTACTTAGTGGCATAGGCAAGAAAAATCAAAAGGAGGTTTGTTTGTTTTTGGGACCTAGATCAAAAGGGGGGCCTGGTTTTGTCTTCCCCCGGAAATTGTTGAGTTATACACTATTTAAAGAATTTTAAAATTGTAATTGTATCCAAAAAGGGATGAGGCTACTGGGGACTGTACCTCCTTTTTGTACAGAGGGGTTTAGTTGTAGTTGTGTTAACAAACATAGCTTTCATGTGTACTCACATTTGTAGTACCGTCCACGTGTGGGGAGGAATAGGAGGTTAGGGGGGTGGGGGGTAAGACAACTCACAAGAATAATTAGATTCCTACCCTACCTACATCCCCCCTAAAAGGATGCTCACAAAAATTCAAACCCAACAAAAATCCATCGGTGAGCTCGCGGATTAAAGTCAAATGTTTGTAGTCTGATTTGTCGATGATAATGATGATATTGGGGTTAGAATCCTTACTTACTCTATGGCATTAGGAACTCAAAAGGTCATTGTCACACTTACAAAAGTATTCCATCTATCTCTATTTTGAGTTATTTCTATCCAGTTCCCCTCATTAGAACATATCCTTCTCTTGAGCTGGTTCTATCCAGTCCCCCTCATTACACCCTATCCTTCTCTTGAGCTGGTTCTATCCAGTCCCCCTCATTACACCCTATCCTTATCCTGAGCTGGTTCTATCCAGTCCACCTCATTACACTCATCCCTATTTTGAGCTAGTTCTATCCAGTCCCCCTCATTACACCCTATCCCTCTCTTGAGCTGGTTCTATCCAGTCCTCCTCATTAAACCATCTCTCTGTTTTAAGCTAGTTCTATCCAGTCCACCTCATTACACCCTATCCTTATCTTGAGCTAGTTCTATCCAATCCACCTCATTACACCCTATCTCTTTCAAGTCCATCCTAATGTTATCCTCCCATCGGCGTCTAGGTCTTCCCAACGTTATCTTCCCATTAATTTGGCCAGTCAGTACCTTGAACAAGGTTCTAGATTTTTCCGTTCGCGCTGCATGTCTTGCCAAACATAATCTTCGAGACTTGTTTATTCCAACAATGTCTTGTGATAAGTACAGGATATGTAATTCATTATTATGTAGACTCCTCCACTCCCTAGTATCCTCATCCATTTTTGGATCAAATATCTTCCTAAGTACCTTGTTTTCGTACACACTACATTTTTTCCATCACGTTTCACAACCATAGAAAACAACCGGTAAAATGACTGTTTTGTATATTCAAAGTTTTAAATTTTCTTGAAAGCAAGCGAGTTGTCAACAACTTACTGACCGAGTAATATTATTGGGAAATACATGATATATTCGGGTTAGAAACAGAGCTTTTTTTTCTTTCTAAATGGTTTCCCCTTCTGCCTCCACGCAAGTATGGCTACATTTCCTCTAAATTCTACCTACCTCACCCCTACCCAATTAGTGTAGTTAGTACCTGAGTTTTTATGCGAAATAAGACGTGATACAGTTTTTTTATTATTTAATTTAATATATATTTTGTGATATAACCCCTTTAAATTAGGCTATTGATCAGTGGCTATGTAGTTTTTCAAATATTATAAATAATGATTTTAATAAAATTTCGTATTTCGGCCTGATAATATATAATTTATAAAATGATTGCAGCCCACTCAATACATATTGTTTGTTTGACTGATTAAATTGTTGCATGGTGTCAATGATACTTTTAATTGAACAATACTTTAATAAGTAGCACTGCACACTACCTGCATTGGTGGACACGCGTACTAAATATCAGGATCATCTGGTACTCCTGTGACGGGGTACCACGGTTCTAGTCCACGATTTTGTTTAAAATGGATATCTAGGGTGCTAGACCTCCCAAATAACACTGTATACTTGGTTTTTGGGGCAAACATTCGTTAAAGAGTAGTTTACTAGTGAGTGGTTTTCAAACTTTAAAAATATTTTGAAAATTGCCTAAATGGTTTTGTTTAAAATGCATATGTGGGAGTATTTAGAATGACAACAGAATAAAATTGTATTCTTGTTTATAAGATAAAAATTTGTTTAGGGGTAGTTTACTGATATTTTTTTCAATTTCAATATTTAAAAAAAATTGATCCAGCGATTTGGTTCTAAATGGGTATCTGTTAAAAATTTTACATTATTAAAAATTATATAGGCTAGATATATTTTAAAAACATGTTTAGTTTAGTGATGATTGATTTAGGTAAAATTTGATTTGATAAACGATTTGGTTCAAAAGCGGTATGAGGAGATTTTAAATGATAAATAATAACGTATATTTATTTTTCTAAGATAAATAAATTTTTTGTTACTGTAGTTTACTTACGATAAATGAGAGCAAATTTGAGATTTTTAAAAAGTGGTTTCGAAAATTGAGCTCAAAATAAGTATCTGTCAGTAGTTTTTCATGATAAATAATACGTTTCTATATTTACAAATCAAACAATTAAAAATTTTCAATTTGTTAAAATTATTTGAAAAATTTGGTTTAGAATGTATTTATAAAGATGGTTTATTGTGACTAACACTATGCTGTGTTTGTTTTTACGAAGAAAACTTACTTCAGGGTGGTTTACTGAAAACCTACTTATGAAAATTTTCTTCTAAGTCATAATACACAATATGAGGAAGTTTGTTCGATTGTGTTGTACGATTTGTTTTTGTTCGAAGGCATATAAAAAGTCAAGATTCATCAAAAGTTCAAATTTGAAAGTATTTATGATTACAATTCTTTCTCTGTACTAGAAAGTAAAAACACTCAGATTAATTAAATAGTTTTGGTAGACCCTACCTACAACTTAGATATTTTTAAATAACAGACGGCGTGGTAACTTTGTGATTCAAATCCGGGTTTGGTCGAGTATATCCTTATAGCTATTATTTTAACTAGAAAGGGTATTTTGTATATGTGTCTAACAGTGGTGAAAGATTGTTACTATAGTACGCACGGCTAACTAACAAAAATTGTTAGAGAACAATAGTACAGCACGCGTACTAAACAATATAGTATCCGTAGGTCTACCATAAAAAAAAGGTGCTCACAGAATAAAATAAAGGGGACACAGTTAAACTTGTGTCATTTTTCTTTATTTATCACCGCTCTTCAATGAATTATAATGTTTGGTTTTTTAGTTCAAACAACACACCCATTGAAGTCGCGAGCAAAAGGACGTCACCCAATACAGATGTACACCAAAGATAAACATAATTTTTCCATTTATTTTTACTCATCGTTCTTTTCTCAAAGCGTAATAAAGCCTATATATATAAAAAAAAAGTGGTCACAAAATTATAGTATAGAGTGCCCTTATTAACAGAACTCGCATGTGGATAGTTTAGTACTGTATCCGTACTAGCATGCACGCTCGAGAAATAAAGACTCGACGCTTTCTTGAGAGTTCATCTATCAACACTCATCTTTCACCAAACCTTGTACTCGACTAGAAAGTTGGTCAATACTTCCGGTATTGGTCAAATACGTAATAACTATAGTCAGGCAAAAAAAAAAAAATTGGAAGTAAATAATAAACTGAATAGAACGTCCGAGGAAAACAAAAATAATTGTCATATACAATCAATTATTTTATTCGGTATATTTTAGTTTGTGAGATTTGCCTTATTTTTAACTCACGTGTTTACTTTTTTTGTACACTGCAGTTTTCATATGAAGGGCCTCTTAGAAAATACAACTTTTTTGTGGTCAACATTGATATTTTACTACCTATATTATTAATGCTAAAGGGACCTCTGTATTTCACATGACTTGACGTATGAATACGTGAAAGTAGACCTAGTATATTTTCTACTGTCTTATGAAAATTGGACTGCACGTTTGGTTGGTTTACTGGTATTGCAGTAAAAGGCTGCGTTTTATTGTGAATGTATAAGTACTTCAGGGATATTGTTAACAAGTACATGTATTGTGAAGCTACTCTTACACACTGGACACCATGACGCCCTTTGAAGGGTCAGAGTCGCTCTTGACCTACCGATACACTCTGGGCACTTGTCCTTTCCGTAACCACGTCATCGCGCAGGTGTAGGGAGCAGCTAACTTAAGCGTTTCACGTCATTATTAATTACACTCAAACTCACCCTTTTGGCCGCAGTACTGAGTGGAGCCCGTGGTGCGGATCACTCAGAAGAAGACTGACACTGCCTCCCTGTACGGCGGCTCCCCTTCATTTGTCTCAGCTAGATGTTGGGCCTTCTCTACCCCCTTCCCCTCCCAACATGATACACTACCACCCCTCCAACACTGTCTGGAGAACATCCACCCTACACTCTCCAACTCCCACTTTCCCTCCTATTGGCATGGACTAAACAGGACAAAGACTCCTTGATTCCATGTCTTCTCCAGATGATATAGGTTGCGTGAAGAAGAACCTTGTCTCACTACAGTGGTACTCTGATAGGAAGAACCTTATCTACCAGCTACAATCCAATTTTCATAGGAAGGACCTTTAAAAGTATTAAGCTTTTACAGCTAAAAATAATGTTTTACTATTTTGTTAGTATTATTTGATAGGTATTTATGACGTATATCAATAGTGACAGCTCTAGATCACATGACTTGATGCATGAATACTGGAAAATAGATTTAATAACTTTTCTAGCTGCCTGGTAAGGTCCTGCCTGTAAAAATTTTGATTGTATTTCGTATGCGTAACTATACCTACAAGGCTGTTGGGTTGGTCAAATTCAACAGCCATGATTAATAGAGTGACAAAAAATTTAAAAATACCTGTAGATTAAAATATTTATTTCTAAAATTTATAATAAATTGAATTCTCATGACAAGTAAAATAAGTCTACTTTCTAAAAAATTGGTCCATTTATTGGGGGTTCAGAAATAAATCTGCAAAACTAAAACTATTATTTTGTTTGTTATATGCTTTTTAAGGAAAACTACAAACCTTCATAATGACAACTGCATAATGGGTCACGCGAATTAAATGGCAAAGGGGAGTTCAGGGTTCAAATCCCTGGTCGGATGTATTGAGGCTGTTTTTTTATTAAACGATTTACCACTTCCCTTCACGCAGATGCAGGTACAAATTCAACCTTCCTCATCCCTACCTCGATTCCGTGATTAAATTAGTATAGCTCGGGCTTGTATTAAGACGCAGTGGGGGAAGGGGTATGATGAAATGTTAGGATCACAACATAAAAACTTTTTTCCATAATAATTATTAGAAAATTATGCAAGGACTTCGCCACCCGATACCGTATGTCAAACTAATTTTGTATTGCGTTCAACATAAGAAAAGTTGCATTATGTTGAGGGCCGTATTTAGAAATAAGTAAATTAAAAGTTTTTTTAGGATTAAAGATAGATGCTGATCATTTAATCTTTACCTTTCTGGAGTCTTGTTATTTTACATTAAATAAAAGAGAAGTTAACATAAATATGTGATCCCGAACATAGTATACGCATAGTACAAGACTTCGATATTATGTTTATCATAAATACCAGTTTAACTGAACACAAATAAAACACAAAACTCCTCACTACAATAATTCTCCTCATAGACGTTAATCGTAAGAGTGATGGCGATTTTGTCACAGTGATCCGATATCAAAAGAAGCAAGAACTGAGAAATTAGTGTCGTGATTGCAGCACACTCTTGATTACGAAAGCCGTGACTGTGGAAATGACAAAATACAGTAGGTGGGTAGTAATATGTTGGCCGAGTATGCTACCAGTAGGAGATGCAGGGTTGTTACAGAACAGTTACTTGACTGTGTCCGAGGCTTCATCTGTAGAGGGAGGTAGGGTCGCCGCCATAAAGGGACACATAATTATTATTACAATAAAGTAGGCAGGATTTCTCAATAGTTTATCCAAACTGTAGACGCCTCTGAATGAAGTGTCACAAATGCAGCGACTGTGGAAAGCTATCAGTCCAAAATTCCAGTGACATTTATTTTATTTTTTATAATTTCTATTTTTCACATTTTCTAGGGTCAGTATTTGAGATGCCTTGTGGTATAAATTAACTTCTTAGTTATTTTATTGGCTACATAAATTACTGTCTATTTAACAAGTGAAATACTTTCAACATCAGCACTCCACCCATTTAAATCTAAACAATTAAATTGTCCATCATGTAGTATTTGTATATTTTTGAACTATCATTAAATTACACATTTAAAATCAAACATAGATGCTCACATTTAGATTCATCTTCCAATAGCTAACTAGTGTACTACACAATTACTTACAATACATTCATATGATGCTTTCAATTAATCTGAATTTAAAAACGTTCGTACTTTATGCCTTTCTCTATCCTTACAATTTTAAAAACTCAAGTACCTACTATTATATCTTTAGAGATATGTTCTTTCCAATGACTAGGGAGATCAAATGTCGATCTAGGGGAATCTAGTTTGTGTCTAAAATTTTAATTTAGTACTTGTGCATGCATTCATCTTATTATCCCAGTACTATGTGTTTGGTGCTAGATTATTATTATTAGCACCGCGTCTTACTACCCGTTCGGGTTACACGCATTGGCGCTAGAGTTGGGTGCTTAGTACATTAGTAAATCAGTAGGTGTAGGTTTGTTAAAGGCACTCTTATTGGTGGAAGTCAGTGATGGATGATTATTTATAATATTAATAGTATCACTATTATTTTTGCATTAATCGGAGGTGCAGAAATGTTTTAAGATTGAGGCGTACAAGTGTGAAATTGATGCTAAACAAATTATAGTATTTTTGACGAAGCTTTGCGAATGTTCAATCACGTGTCTCAAGAAGCTATTTAGAAAATGTTTTCATGGTAAGAGGCATTTTATGGTTTTTAAAATAAAGGGCGGTTTTAAAACAAATTGACCATATACTTCTTAAGACACAACTCTTAACTTAAAGTTATTATGGTCTGTATTTATCAATCAAAGTTTGAGTGAGTTCAATATACTCATGTACCCTTTTATTACACCCCTGACATTAATATTATTTTATTGTATTACCTCTACAAATCTAAGGTTTATATGAAATGGGCCAGAATTCTATTTATTTATTTTTACAAAAGAAGTAACAATGAATAAAAGACAAAACTAATGAAATTATCAAGTGATTATAGCTTCTGGATGAGCAAGCATTTATTTATAAGAGGAATATTTCTCTTCTTATTCCATGATCGTCCCTCTTCTGTCGTTCCCCCTCTTCCCCTTTCATATCCCACCCTTCAAGTCCACCCTCGGTGCGAGGGAATGTTTTATATAAAAAGACCTGACGGACGGGTAATGTCTTGTATGAGCGTCCGCTTACAGCTCTGTCCAGGAAAATAACGTTTGCTCCAAAACTACCCTGAACTCATTTATAAAATTTAAAAAAAAATCCGTTTCTCATCTTTCCCTCAAGAGAAACACATTTATTTAATTGACGAGCCCGCTAGTGTTGTTCATCATTAGTTCGTGTTTTTACAATGCAACGCAATGCAATCACTTTAATTGTGTATGAAAAATTATCTGTTTAGTTCTATTTCTTTTAATTATTACATTTAACAAGGGTTTATACACTTTTTAAGTTTCGAGATTCACTGAATTTTCCGTCAGGATTTTAAATGGAAGGTTCTGAATAAAAATAATAATTTCGTTATTTTCCTTTTCTCCATTTAGCTCTTGACATACGAATGACTAGGGCCAAATTATGTCAGTGACCTTCACAAAACCTTATGAAATTGAGATAAAACTAATAGTCTACATCAGTGTATGCTCTTATTCTACATGATATTGAAAACAATATTGCAAAAATATCTAACAATTCCAATGACATTTTAATATTTCCCTGACTTCTCTACGAAACTCCAAATTCCCGGACTTTTACCGCTTTTCCCTGTTTTATGGGCCATGTGTAACTACCCTGGTTTCTCATAATGGATATTAAGGTCACCGCCTACTTTAAGGGAAATATCCATCCACTGCAGTATGGTAAGGGCAGTTCTAAATCTTCAAAACCATCAAAACAACCCTTAATTATCTAGAGCTTTCTGTTGGGACATTAAATAGTGACTTGATTATCCCGAGGAAGGTGAGATTTATATTTCTAATCATATACTTTTATCTCAAAACTGCAACATTTCGTTTGAAATGAGCTAATTTCGCCTATTTATGAATGTTAAAAAAATTATAAAACCTAAAATGCAAGGGCTTTTTTATCCAAAAGGTTCTGTAATGGATTAATTCAAGGAGTATAGTTCAGAATAATAGTTTTAAAGAAGTGCACCCACATTAGCCAGACCCACTTCAGTGACTCTCACAATAGACTAGACTACCGAAGACGGGGAGATCGGGATTTGATCCCGGTTGGTTGCACTGAGGGTTATTTTTCATAAATGGCTATCCACTCTCCTTCCATGCAAATACGGGTGCATTTCCTCTAAATTATAGGCACGTATTCCTTATTTTTAAAAACATTTATAGTGAATAGTAGTTAAAAACAAATGACAAACCTAGTTAATCTAAACCAATTTTAATTTGTAATAGCCACATTAGTTTTAATTGTATCAAGAACCAACAGTATTCTAAAACAAAAACAAAAAGACAATGTTTTGGTTAAGCTATTGTGGGTATTATGTATTTGAAATTGTTGCATCCAGAGTTAAATATGAATTAGCTAATCTACAACTAAAAGAATAATCTAATGTATTCAAACATTCTTTTAATAAATACTTAATAAATGATAAATAGTTACTTTGGATTATAACAAGTTATTGACATGTCATCACAGATTCTCGTGTAGCAGTGCGTAATTCATATTTATTGACAGTGACTGTAAGATTCTTATCACAAATATAAGCATAAAGAAAACTACAGTAATATAGTGAATAGTAATTAACTGGAATATAATGCTTTAAGCTCAGATTATCAACCTCACATCCTAATCATTATATATGATTAAAGTGCTAGTTTATACAGTTGAATTAACTATGATGAGTAATCTATATATACACCATAATTTACGTTAATCGGTGAATGTATGGGTGCTATTATGTCAGAGCTACTAATACAAAAAAGTGAAGAGATCCCTCTAAAAATAAATGGTACAGAACCCCGCACGAACTTTCTCGCTCTATTATTTAGAAATAGAGATATTTACTAAAAATTCATAATATAATATACACTAGAAAACCCGAGAACAAATTACGTAAAACATTTTTTATTCAGGGTTTTAAATTTCATAATCTTATTTTTAAAGAATTAACGTCTTTGTTTGTATATTTGAACCAATAAAAAATATTGATGTTGGGTCCCCGAGGGCCGACATTTCGTATTAAAATTTTGACTTCTGGTTAAAATTTTCATTCTAATAGGGGATAAACTTCTTATGGTTATCGCATTGCTATTAAATAACTCTAACTACCAATTTTTAGCCGGATCGGTAAAATATTTTAGGCTCTAGTCGGAGGTACAGACAGACAAACAGACGGAAATTAAAAAAAAACACTTTTTCGGATTCGGGGGTTCATGAAACGTCGAGATTCATCAAAATCTCGAGTTCGATTTTTCTGGCGATCACAATACTTTCTCTACATGTAAGATAGCGAGAAAGTAAAAAGATATTTAACTGTATATTTGCACAATAATCACAAAACGTGGATTGAAATTTTAAAAACCTAACATTATTAAAAGATGAACTTTTTTTTTTACAAATACATACATTACACAAGTAATATTATACTCGCGATTTTGGAAACTGTGGAAATTAGCGAACATTTACGCGTCAGCATCAAGTCCTAATTTGTTGTTTATTTCTGCAATTTTAAGTACCGGTATATCAATTGAGCCGGTGGGACGCAAAGGAGAGGAGGGCCGCGGGTTGGACATGCCTGTTCTAGCGCTCAACTATAGTTGGGGTTTACTACAAACCCTAACTGGTCCCGTTGTGTAGTGGTCACTGGTCAGTGCACCTGACACTGACAAGTCTTGTGGTCCCAGGTTCGACTCCCGGTTGGTAGCTTGGGTATTTTTCCCGAAAGGGGTATAACCACAACGATCACCAGGGTTTGATTAATTAGGCCTAACACCCACTTCGGTGGTCACATGGTCTAACGCGCTAATCTTGTGTTGGACCAGACTGCCGAAGACAGAGAGATCGTGGTTCGATCCCGGTTGGGTGCACTGTGGTTTTTTCCTAAGGGACTTCCGCGCAAATGCGGGTACACTTACTATAAATTAAACCTTCCTTTAATCCCTAACCCATTGATGTAATTAGTAAATAAGTGTATAACCCTAAAATAAAGTAGACCTAAATTAGATTAAAATTTTTCCACACCCTCATAATCACTCTCATCATCACCTTATTTCATCGCGATATGGAAATAACCTCCAATGTACAATTAGTACATTTTGGCGTCTCCTGGGCAATGGCGCATTATTAATACTGGCTTAATATTTCCACAAATTTGCCTACGAATGATGTAGCCTAGACACGTAAATATCCAACAAACCCCGTAATTTGAATCAGGAAGGTAGTTAGTTGATTGTGGTGATTTATTGTCGTGAGTACTGATTGAGTGAAATTTGTTAAATTAATTGCTATTGTTTTTAGGATTTAGCGAATAATATAATAATGTGTAAAAGTAATTTCTCAATAAAACTTTTAACAACTATTGCTTGGTAAAATTAAAAAAGATTTATATATTTTCAGATAAAACAGCTCATTTTATATTTCATACCAACATTGTGTCAAATACTATCAAAGTACTTTTTTTTAACCAGTGTAAACTGCAAACGAGATTTGAACTTGGATAGTGTGCGCATGCTCCAAGTCGAACCGGTGTGCAACTACAAATAATAACTATAATTAAAATAACAATATAATATGATTAAAATTAGTTATTATTGTTGATTATTAATACGTAAGACTCACCTGTTGCAAAGATTAGCGGGGAGGGGTTGTACGTAAATATATATACATCACAACCACGCAATACCGAACACATTCACGCAACCATTAGTTTTAAATACGTTGTTGAAATACCTGACACCGCACGGATGATATATAACAAGGCAATTACGATAGTAGATACGTAAAGTGTGCGCATGCGCCGTCGTTCTAATGCGCATGCGCAAGTATTAAATAAGAAACAATACAAATTTGATACTCATGCGTATGCTTGTTTTACTAAGCATGACGCCCATGAACCATGCTGCATGCAATAAGCTTACCCGGACAAGGCCTAATCTAACATTGTTTTTGAATAATTATTTTTCAGATGCAGCAAAAACTATACTTGTATTTTCAACGTTTTTCAAACGTAATGCAATCAATCTTTGGCTACGGCAGAAATTCCTCGACAAGGCACGATCTATTTTAGATGGGGCTGGAATTCTTGGGTACAGCATTGCACGTTTTTTCCTCGCAAGCGGCGAAATTTTCTGAACCTCGCATCCGGAATTTTTTTTTAAGTATTAAGAAGAATAGGGGAGAAAAAAAGATTGTCCAAACGAAACTTTGAACACTGAAATGGTGATTAAAAGAAATTAAACCTAGCGAAAATTCAAAAACATTTTGTTCGTGTATTTACTATGGTTCTGCTTTACTTTGATTTAATTGAGAACTTGCTCGGCTTACTAAATGATAAATCAGACGCATGCGCACAACATAACACTCATACTAAACTTTACGCGATTGCCTTTTTTTGGTTTAAAAATGTCTCCCCCCCTCCCCCCTTCTCATCCCACCCGCTCACCAGAGAGCTGACTCACATCAGTGAGATTTGCCACCAGAGAGCGCTAGCTATCTTCAAAACCGCTTTTAGCTTAGAACAACTGCTACTAGGATGCAGAACATGCTCCTTTGGGTGAATCGATTGATTCTGAAAGGCAACACTCGAAGCGCTGCCACCACAAACAAAACATTTCTGTGGCGTGTATTCAAACGGGACGATGTTTCAGACGAGTGGATGCACGACTGGGTCGGATGGCATAGTAAAACAAAATAGGTAAAGGGATTATTTTAGACACAAAATAAAAACTATTTTCTATCAAAAACAGCGCCATCCCCACTATGGCATCAAGAAGAATAAGGATTGTCAATGTTGTTTCATTCATTTAGACAGTTCGAGCTGAACGCATTTAATTACATTAATTGAGTAGGTTAATCGATGAAGGTAGCTATAAGAGGAAATGTAGCCACACTCACGTGGAGGAAGAGCGGGAAAAAATTAAGAAAAAGTCATCCTCTGTATAACCCTGCGGAATTCGAGCCCAGACCTTCTCGTCATCGATAAACCAGACAATATGAGCTTGCAATTTAGTCCCCGTTACTCCTGGGGGTTTCTTTAACTCATAGTGCCTGGTTATAAAGGCCAAGGTCCCTGAGAAGTATAAGGGATATATCAAAGAGTGCCACCACTGGTAAAAGTTTGAGAAACACTAAGGTAGAGCTGACGTAGAATACTCATGATTTGGTGATCTGAATATTATCATAAAAACCCCTCAGCATGATTGTTTAATTTTTGTGTGATTTATATGATAATCCTAAGGCAACGAATTCATATCTATCACAGACGTGTCTTGGGCGGTGGGATGGTGGGGGTTGTATGTAGGGGAAGGAGGTACACCTACTACAAATATTTGTTGGGAAGGAGGTACACTCCTTACATTGCTTCATGGGAAAGTCTCCTTTAACATATAATTTAGTTGATTGTTTTGTTTAGTTTGCCCATTTGTAAGATTCCACTTTGTTATCTCATACTTACATTTTATACCCTTGTTAAATAAATTAGCCTTGGTTTATTTCCGCGGACAGTAACGCTGCAAGTGAAAGATTATCCTACAAGGTTGAAATATTTCTTAGTTATCTCTGCCACCTTAAAACATACTTCAGAAACAATGTCTCAAATACGATTAATCACGTGGCTGTGTTACACAAATCAAAATGTTTTGAATAAAATCAGAGTTTATTATATTATTTAAAAACGTTTACATGTGTTTGATCAAGTTTGTTAACTTAATTTAGGTGCTAATTAATAACACAGAGCCTATTTTTTTATGTTTTTTAACACGGCGTTTTACTAAACGTTCAGATTATACATCTATGTACTAATTACTCTAATGAGTTACGGATTAGGAAGGTTGAATTAATAGGAAGTATACCCACATTTGCGTGGAAGAAGAGTTGACAATAAAATAGAAAAAACACCCTAAGTATATTTAACTGGTATCGAACCCCGATCTCCCCGTTATTGGTAGTTCTCTATTGTAAGAGTGATGCCCTAGACCATGTGGCCACCAAAGCAGGTTTTTTAAATATTGAGAAAACTATTTCCCTATTTGTATCAGAAATGCAATGAAAATATTAAATTTGTATTAATGTTAAGCTGAAACTGATTATTTTTAATATTAAACTAAGTATTTAATGGTTAAGGTTAGATAAGGCTTCATTTAAATTTATTTTGTTTAGTGATTAGATAAGGTAAAATTAGTAATAATGTTTCTTCCCCTCCCCCCAAAGTTGGAAATCTTAGGATTATTATCTGGTTAAGAGAACGAATATAATTTATACATTTTAAACTTATGGTTATTTTATTATTATTATTTTTATTACTATATTACTAACTGTTCAGGTTACTCTAATGGGGTAGGTATGGGGAAGGAAGCATTTTAGAGGTAATCTACCCGTATTTGCGTGGAAAAAGAGTGCAAAACCACTTAGGGAAAACCACCCCCAGCAAATCCGACCGAGATTCGAACACAGATCTTCCCATAATCCCCATCATCATCATCATCTAAGACGAGAGTGACACTTTGCTTAGACCATCCAGCCAATGCTCATTATTAAACATTACCATTTCATTACGTTTTATGCCATGTATAATATTCCCCTACATTGTCAAGTGATGCGGCCAATAACCTTTTTTGGGATGCACGATATAGTCGGCTACTAGTTTCTCACGTTAAAGTTAACAATTAGTTTTCTGAACATAGTAGAGTTCTACAAGGAAGGAATTTTAAGAAATTACAAATATATTTTTTGCTGTAAACATTAGTAACATTTTATTATTTTGGATTTGTATAGTTTTTGATACTATCTATAAAAAATGAAACTAAAGCTACCATAATCATACCTTAGTTCTAAATCTATTGTGTTCTGTTTTACTAGCTGAATCCCGTGAAGGGTCCAGTAGAGATTTGGTCCAAGGATCTTTTTCTCGCGATTCCGGGTGGGGCAGTGACCCGCCGCCGGTGCGCACGTGGCTAGGTGATCGATACTGTAGTGTACTGCATGATCTGCACTCTATTGACGCTAGAGCCATCTGTCTGTAGGGTAGGCAAACTCATAGCACTATACAGGGTGAGCTACGGGATTATTCTTTATAGGTTCGCTCTAATGCCATTACTGGGTATCGGTGGCTTAAAATATATGATTAAAGAAAAGTTAGCTAGCATGAGCCTGTAAAGAGGAAGTGAAACCACATGGTGAGTAAAGGGGTAGGTAGAGAGCGGGATACTGTTACTGTGCCTTGTTCGGCATTCAGAGTCATCTGCCTAGGTAAGAGACGAGCTCGCTACTCCACACATGACTTTCTCTGTACTCGCTCCGGTGAACACGTGGACTAAATGTATGGCTCATAAATATCGGTTTGCCGGTGATGGGAAGGTCAGGGTTTGAAGTCCATCCAGGCGTACCGAGGCTATTCTTTTCTTAAGTGGTCCCATTCAAAAGTTACTCTCAATTCTACCTTCTTCATTTCTACTTAATTAGTGTGGTTAAAATAGTATAGCCCAAACGGTCTTTCGGACGTGGAGCAAAACTTTGACTGAAAGTCCACTAAAGTTAGGAATTACATTAAAATAAGCATAACTTACATACTATACAAGTGTTTTCTAAATATTACATTAACTAAAGGTACAGACGGGGAGGTTTGTTTAGTGGAAATGTACCCACATATTCTTCAAGAAAGTATATAAACTACTCAGCTTGCACTTGGAAAACAACTCTACGACTCTCCACTTGACCGAGAACCGAACCTCGACTTCCCTCATAGTCAATCCACTCTATTGAGAGCCTGACGCCTTAGATCATGTGACCACCGGTGCGAGTGTTTTGTGTACGAGGCTGTTATCAAATAGCTGCTACACTTAAATAATTTGCTTCCAATAAAATCATGTTTGTCTTACGTGTAAAATGTAAATGGCTTGAGTTTGAGACGAAACACAAACAATAATCTCTTCTCACAAAAAGGAGTGCCAGTGACTAGTCCTAAACCCTACATCCTCGTCCAGGTCAGCTCTTAGCACCACGGCTTACCACTCGTTCGTTTTATACGTTTATGTATTAATTACGTTAATGGTTTTATAGATTAGAAAAGTTATATTTAGAGGAAGTGTACCCTCATTTGCGTGAAAACACATTTCGAAAAAACCTCTTTCCGTAGGCCTACATCAGACTATGATTCGCATCTCAATCACCCCATCATCGGTAGTCTAGTCTACTGCGAGAGTAGCGCGTTAGACAATGCGGTCATCGAAGCGGGTTACAATAAGTTGTTACCCACTTATTATTATTATTATTATTATTATTATTATTAGCACCATGTCTTACTACCCGTTCGGGTTACACGCTAATGTGTAATGGTAGGGTGATTTTGAGATGAAATGGAGGACTTACAGTTTGACGTGGAATCTGAACCACGGTGGAGGCCTGGCATTCCACACATTCACAAGATGTCTTGTCAGAGGTGAAGGAAGGGTTTGGTAATCAAGATAAATCTGTACCGGGACCGAGGATTGAACCCCGGACACCCAGTACAGAAGTCCGACACCTTACCCCTAGACCACCATTACCCACTTCAATGGCCGAATGGTCTAGGGCGTAACTTCCGTGTTAGATTGCCCTGCTAATTGTGAGGAGATCAGGGTTCGAATCCAGGTCGAGTCTACTGAAGGTGATTTTACCTAAATGGTTTCCCACTTTCCTTCAACGCAAAGGCGGGCAGATTACCTCTAAAATGCTTACTTTATATATAGGGTGTTTCAGTGAAAGCGTGCAAACATAAAAAGGTTATAGGGGATGCTCTACCAATTATTTTGAGATAGGGAACGTGTGATCTGTGAAGTCAGCTAAGGGGGGTATGGGCCTAAACATGTCTAACACTGTTACTGATGTCCGGTTTATTTACAGCTAATCATTACATGTAATTAATTTACATTTAGTTGTAACATTACGTACAGGTAGTACTGTACAGTATACCATGTCATTGACAAACCGGAGGAAACCTACCATTTCGTACCTCGCAACAGTTGCAGAAAATGACGGTCACCAACCCCAATGCAAGCATGGCATCGGCCTACGAGATTCTGCCGCACCCGTTCAAATAGCCCATGCGTGTTGGAATCACATCACAGGCGACGACAATCCTGGCAACCAGTTCCAAGTCTGTGTCCACTGGGGTCTCATACACAAGTGATTTGAGATATTCCCACACAAAATAGCCTACAGGCTCCTCCACATTTTTAGGCCCATGTCCCCTTAGCTGGATTCACAGACCACACGTCCCTTATCTCAAAATGTTCGGTATAGCATCCCCTATGTCCTGTTTCAATTTTGCATGTCTAAAGTTGCTCCTACTTAAATATTGTATCCACTCTCTTTCTTTATGTTAAAAAATTAGTAAGGAGATATTTGTATTCTCGATGGAAAAACCTTCTTCAAAATAATGTAGCTTTGAATACATGTTTTGTTTTTATTTTAACAAATTCTCATCGCAAGTGCATTTATTCATGTAAACCTTTGATTTAAGTTCCATTGGCATATCAATAAAGGAAGCATAGACCCCTAGTTTTTGTAGTTTATTGATTTAAAAGTGTATAATCTAGGGGGAATTGACTGCACCCTAATTTTCTTACGAATCTTCAGAGCACAATTATATATCTGACAGCTAAAAAAGTAACTAGATCTACTTTAACGTATTCATACACCAAGTAGTGTGACCTCTTATACCTTCCACCCAACAGAAAAATGCTGTCTGCAAAGAGATGAAAGTAGTGTTTTTTATTATTGATTCAAACTGAGCTCTTTGTTAAAGCTAAAGTCACATTTAAATAGAACTGCATTGAATATTTCCTTCAAAGTATAACCAAGATAAAGCGGGAGGGAAGGGGGGAATTTTTTCTTTATAAATTTAAATAAGAAATAACTTGTTTTAAAAATGTTAGCACGTCAACTTTTTATGTCTGCGAGAGTATTCATAGTCCATACATACAGTCCAATTTTCGTAAGAAGAGCCTTTTAGAAGATATACCTTTCTGTTAACATTGATAAACTTTTACTTTATCACTAATGTTATTCGACGTATGAATAAGTGAAAATAGTTCTTATATATTTTTTGGTTGTCAGATAAAGCTCTTCTTACAAAAAGTGGGCTTTAGGATACATGATATTACTTTGTAAACGTTAAATTTAATCGTCAACCTATCTGAAAGGTGTGGGTGGAAGCACAAGGGAAGAAGAGACTAAACTTATTTTCCCTTTCTTTCCAACTCTATACATATACATTTTTAGTGAGGTTCTTTTTACTCATTAGTAGCCTACTTTAACAGGATGAATGTAAATAAATGCGTCCAACACTTGACGAATTTTTTTTATGAATTATATCGTGGGAAAATACTATTTTTATAAAACTTGAAACTGTTAAAAAAACAGCTTAAACGATATTAATCAAAATGGGTATATGCATATTTTAAATGATAAATAGCTAGCTTCGAAAACTTGTTTTTCGGTGAAAAAGATTTAAGACTAGTTTAATTTATTTCAGCACCTCTTCTTACTAATCAATTTATTTACGGTAAAGTTGTTTCTTTGATTCAAATTTTAATCGTTAATTAAAGTGAATTTCTTCTAAAATACCATTTTCAATCTAACGCTTTAGATTAAGTAAATAATAGCATTTGTGTTAAATGTGCCTATTTTTATAATAATAATAATAATAATAATAATAATAATAATAATAATTATTATTATTTTTACCACGTCTTACTAACGTTCGGGTTATACGCACTTACACTAGTGTGTAATGAATGATAGGGTGAGTGTGAGACCTACAGTTTAATGTGGAATCCGAACCACGGTGGAGGTTTGGCATTCCCCACATTCACAAGTTGTGATTAATACACGTCTTGATGGAGGTGAAGGAAGGGTTTGATAATCAGATAAATCTGTGCTGGGACCAAGGATTGAACCTCGGGCCCCAGCACTGAAGTCTGACACCTTACCCCTAGACCACCAGGTCACCCAAATGTGCCTATTAAAAAATTAAATTGTGGCTTGAGTTAATATGCAAATGTACTATTTAGCAAATTGTAATAATTCTTTGACAATAACTGTTGTCGTTCCTTCAAATAAAATAAATAAAAATCAATTTTCAAATTGTTATTTTTTACCATTTCAAAATTTCGTAGTTATTTTTAAATTATTAAATCTTGTATCATTTTAGTCCTCTTGTCCATGATCATGGATATATACCTCCGAGATCCGAGATCAAAAGGCATGCCCTAATGCTCCCTGAAGGGGAGCACGAGAGCAAGTTCCAACACGTACCGACCAATTGGTCACACCGTCATTGCTTTCAAACATAAATAAATAAATACATTAAAAAAAACTGAACTGTTGTTTAGAACATGGACATTAGATATATTGATACTGAACTATGAAAAAATAATATTTGGAAATTGGGTCAACTATATTTTATAATCATAAATAATAATCCTTGTCATAAGGGAAAATTTATGACTGAAAGGGTTAAAGACAAGAGAGTCAAAATGTCGGAAAGAGAAATAGCTACTACTTCATAGAAACGAACATTTTATTTACCGTGTTGTTTATAGCCAATGTTGATATAAAAATGAAAAACATACAAACCAACATATATCACTTTATATTACAAAGTTATTGATACCGGTAGAGAGTTATTTCTATCAGCTGTCTCTAAGATTATAAAATTTGTCTCTCTACATTGGCTTTGCCAGGAAACGTGATAGTTATAGTACCTGATGTTTGTATTGTGAAAATGTGTTTCTGCAAGCTGTACAAAACATACTGATCCTACAAGGCAGGAAGTGGGAAGACTTTTAGCTAGAGGAAGCCTCCACATCACCTTCCGGAAATTATACAAGATACGTCTGATGAACAAGAAAGAAAGTTTGCAGCAGTATGTATTTGACGTTGAACGTAGAGCAAAAAATTGCAAAAGGATGATATTTAACGATGAAACCGTCATAAGAGGCCAAATTGGTAATCTGCACCGGCGCTGACTCCATGGGGCCCACCTAATGTTATTAGCGAGGAGCACCACCCACCCAATGTTATTGGTGAGGGACCCAGTCCCCC
>CABEEJ010000545.1:64189-82618 GCA_901482245.1 Timema douglasi
CCCCCCAATATTTTAATACATCTGAACATAGCAGTACTTAAAGCACATCAGGTTGTGCTGGACAATTTGGAACTTAGACCACTTGTAAAAGAGTTCATCAAAAGAAACCCAGTGCGTAAAACAACTTTTGCCTTATTCTGAAGTCATGTTGATAGACTTTTGTTGAGTATTTCTTTGATTATTTAAAGCGAGAGTATTAAATTTAAATGTTCTTGCTTATTTTATTTTAATATTCTATTCAATAAAACTATTAAGCTACATTGTGACTAGGATGTATCTTGTTTTGTAGTAGGATATACACAAGCACAGCTTTGTTGTATCAAGCTGTTTAAACTAATACATTTTGAGACCTTAGTTTTTAATAAAAAGTTTTCGGAGCACTGCCCGGGGGTATTATATACCCCTCGACCCCGGCCTCCCCCCTCCCCCCCAATAATTTTCACAAGTTGGTGCTTCTGATAATATGGAATGAGTCAACCATGGCTCCGAGATATGCAATAGATGCAGTCAAACATTTGTTGTAGATTAGGCTATCATGAATAATCATTTATTATTGGAGAGAAAAGTTTTACTGTTGGGAAATGACTTCAGGTAATGTTTCCAATTCTTCCTCATGTTTAAAGGACAGCAATTGTCCAGACAAATATTAAGTACTCTCAGCTGTGGAAGGAGCTTAAAATCATTAAGTTAAACAATAATGTACGAGAAATCTACTGTAGCTTATGTTATTGGCTAATGCATTTGGGTGATTGGAAAGTGAACAAAAATACAGCCTGAAAGAAAATATCATAGGAGAACCAGAGGAACTATTTACACACGGCTCGGTTGTTCACGAAACATTTGGAAATGGACTGAGCCCAACTGATATTTCAAATGGGCATTCTGTGTCCACGAAATGATGAAATTGCCCAAATAGTTATGAAACACTGATTATTTTATTGGGAATGTTCCATTGTTTTAGTAATGTGAACTCAATCGTCTGTAAGTATGAAAAGAAAAAGTAAGATTTTTAAAAGCAGGGGATGCCCTCGGGAATGTCACCTCATAAGTTAAACTTAAAAAAAAGACAGTATAATATATTCCTTGCGTACTTAAATACAAACTAGAGCCTAATTAATAGAACCTGCTTAGTAATGACGAAAATTTGATAACAGTTTAATTCATGTAACAATTTTAATACATTTCTCTCAAAATAATGTACTATGTATCTTACCGAGACTCGATTTGGCACCTGTAGACATTGCCCCAATTTATTCTGAGACGTAGGCAATTCCCAGTTAAACTGGTGTTTTCAATTACCGGTACTATTAATTAGCTGCAAAATCAAACCGATGACATTGTTGGTATCTATATGCCAAAACCCATTTTCAACCAAGGCCAATTGTACGTGCCTTTTCATATACAATTTTATATTATTCATTTAATAAAAATTAATTTAGTTCACTCTTACTTTATTTAATCTTACTTTATTTACTCTTACGTAATATAATTATCTTAACGAAATATACCTTTTTTTACAAACTAAACCTAACCTTCCATGCGCTTATCGATTGAAGGCTAGGTGTGGTTAGGTTGACTAATATCATAATAAACCTCTCATAGACAGGTCTAAAAATTAGTTTAAATATAAATACTACGTTTACAAATTACAATAATCATCAATTTTTGCAAATATATTTTAACATCTACATCTACATCTGCATTTATATAATGTATATTTATGTCTATAAATATATTTACATACACCTGCCCTAATTATTAATAAAGCAGATATAACGAGACCTAATAACTGTCTAAAGTAACTCTCGCGCCTCTATTATTGCGACGTAGTTCTGCCTTGTAATATTGATTCTGGCAGTAACGGCAGTTTTGGAGTTCCGCTTATTTCCACACACACGCTTATTAAACCTATATGTCAAGTTTGTTTTGTTAATGTATATTTATGCTCATATGTATTAGAGTTGGGTCGAATACACTATTTTACTAATCTGAGGCTTCCCTATCGTGTTAGACTAGACTGCCGACGAAAAGGAGACAAGAGCTCAAATCCCGGTTCGGCGTACTGAGGGTGGTTTTTTCCAAAATGGTTTTCCACTTTCTCTCCACGCAAGTGCGGGTACACTTCCTCTGCAGTCAACCTTCTTCAAGCATCCCAAGCTCATTAGCGTAATTAGCACATATGCGTATAACCTTAACAGTGAACAGGTAGTAAAATATGGTCCTAGAAAAATCTATACTCTCATTTAAGGTGGGGATGTAGGGGACGCGAGAAAAGGTAAGTGTTTTTGCAGTTACTTAGCAAAACTTTTTTTTTGCCAAAATAAATAAAAGATTGCTTCAGTAGCAGCGTTTAGTTTAATTTTCTTCATATGATGATATCAACAGTTGTTGAAAATCTGTCATAAGCATAGAGGCATTAGATGAGAAACCTTTTAAATAGAAAGATACATTTTCATAAAATTCTAGAACACCCTTGACAGAGGTTCAACAACCATTGATATCACCACGCGAAGAAAATTAAATTAAACGTTGCTACTATAGCAATATTTTATTTATTTTGGACCAATAAATGTTTTGCTATAAAAACTGCAAAATCCCTGACTTTTCTCGTGTCCCTTTCCACCTCACCTTAAGTGTTAAATTAATGGTCTGGGGTCTGGTTGTTGAAGTTTCCCTATAATTATGCTGGTTCTGAACCATAGGCAGTATTAGAACTTAAAACCAATTTAAATTGAAGACAATATATACATTTTTTATTTGAGTCCCGAATACGATATTTTCTCGAATCTCAAATATCCTCAAGGGTTCGAGGACTCGTGGGTCCCAAACCTAGTATTAATTATTACATCATATGGCATATAAAGTTTATATATGTAACTAAATATAAAAACGTTTCTTTATCAAAATAAAGGTTTACAATATTCTTGCACGTGATTGTACACATCGTACCAAATCATTTTCAACCGAAAATGGAAGGGAGATGAATTCATAAGGGGGAAGGAGAACTCAATCAAAATAGGGCAATGGGGAGGCGTATTCTGTCGCTGAATAAATCAACGGGGCCCTGTAGTTCAATTTAATTTCCCATCGGCATAAATTTTTAAACAGTAGAGTGAAGGTGATGTGATCTGAACCCGGCAGGAGCTCGGTTTGATAGCTCTTCTAGATCATTTACACCAAGACTCTTTTCAGGGAGACCTTGGCTCCTTCACCCGAGCACAGCTGATAGGATCACTTTGCAGACTGTAAACAAAGCTGAGGATGCGCTACTGCATGTACTGTACAGCCGGATGCAAAAATATATAAATTCCTTTACGTTTATAGACGAATCCATAACTCCGACTTGGGATAATAACTTAATATACTCATACATACAGGGACTTACCAAGGGGGGACGGGGGATTTATGATATATAATGAAGTATAATTAGTCATGTATTTTTGTATTCTGCGTCAATGTTTAAGCTTGTTTCTTATTGGAGTCGTTATAACATTCATAGCAGCTATAAACCAAATTATGTGTTAAAGTAATTTAAATTATTTCAAGAAGTATTCGATGTTAAAAAAATATAGTGACATATGTTATTGGGGAATTCACCACAAGCCACTTTATGTAGAACCCTTTATTACCCACCCCTCTTCCAAAATTCTTGCTATAGTCCTGCCTACACATATAATTAGTGTCATCTGATTTTAACGGTGCTCAAAAGTATGAAACAAACGTTGAAATTCAAACTCAACACAAGTTACTCGTATAATCTAAAAATACTTTAAACATTTAAAAGAGATATTTTTTGTGGACGCAAAATTCCGTGAAATAATTTATCACGGATGAAGTTTGACGATTAAAAATAAAAAGCGTACCTAACTTAATAGGTAGGCTTACAAATTCTTAGGTAAGCGATTACAATTATTCTAGTTACAATAGGATCTTGCTAATTTGAAGTTGGATAATTTGAGCCCGCCATTATTCTCCATGAAATTCTTATTTAAATCAACGGTAAAAAAACCCCACTCAATTCGAATTTTAGAAGGAAATATTTGGATAATTCGAAGTTTATACAGTATATTGTTAATTTTTTCTAGATTCTAATCACTTCAAACCTAACTTAACAATCCAACTAAACCCAAGAATCCCAGGATTGTCAAATACAGTTTAGAGTTATTGACTCAAAGTAAAAGATAAAGCGGGGAATTTCGCACTAACTGCAAGCGGTTTTCCTAGAATAGGGGATGTTTGGCTCTGCTTTAATTGCTTTAGTGTGACAATGCCATCACGTGACGCCCATCTTGTAAGGTGTAAGGTTTATGTTGCTTGTCCTAATCTGGCACCTTTGTATTTCAGTGACAGTCACTCATTCTCATTGTCAACTGACAAGGGTAAATTGATATGTTTTTACGATGTTTAAGCATGGAACCTACACAAGTTTAAGCTTAGCCAAGAAGGTTGAAGTGATTAGAGAAGTGTAGAAGGGAGTGAAAAAGAAGTGTGATATCGCCAAAGAATATGGAATACAGCCAAACACTTCATCGAAGAAATATATATATATATATAGCATGGAGAGTTGAAAGATGCAAAACGGAGAAACAAGAACAAGATTTTGTTAATTGCGTCCAGAGAAGAAAGCTACAACCAACAAACCAAAATCACTAATTTTTTCCACAGTATCTAATGTAATTTAAATGTAAAAACTAGTAAAGTTTCCATTTTTTGTGCGGTGAGTTAATTTTTACAATTTTTCATTTAGAGTTTTTTTTTATTTATTGTGTACAAACAGTTTAGATACCCATTGGTTAGTTCGAATTTTTTAGATACCCCTTGAACTTCAAATTAAAAAGGTTTTACTGTAGGCCTATATATATATATATATATAATGCTAGCAGTTTTTTTTCTAGAAAAGGCTGCTCCCAACTCATTCGTTCAATAAAAAAAACCTCGTAGAATGTTCAAAATGTAATAAGACAATTTCATTAACATTTTATATGGCATTTTTATTTGCTTAAAATGTTTCAAATTATTGATGAAATAGCAACAGAACTGACAACAAATTTAACAAAATTGTATCTTTTTTCAATGAAAATTAATGAGTATTTTTTAACACAATCATGTGACACTATCTATAGTCGATCATCCGATTTATGAACCTTTTTCAACAATTCAAAAAGTTACTAAATCTAGTTTTCTCTACTCATACTTCATAGGTTTTGTTGTGAAATTGTGAAATTCCCCCTTTTGAGAAGATGTGTCAATTTCGTTACTGGAATTTAAATATAGTAAACTTTTGTTAATGTAGATTATCATTATAGTATTTTCTAATTATCTAAAAAGTTCTTCATATCGTAGACAATGTATGATAATGATATAGCAATCAGGGACTAATTCGTGTGCTCTAGATTAAATGTTCATTAAAATATGAAATTATTTACCCACCATTAGAGATGGACTAAGATGTCAATCTAAATATATTTTATTTATTTATTTGAGGTACTTACTGTACACTCTCATAACCGACTGATTTTATCAGTACACAACTTATGAACTAACTTAATTAAAGAACGGACACAATATCCAGTCCCCGGCCGTTAATTTGTCACTGTGAAAGGGGAAACTTTTATTTCATCAATAATACATTTTTCAGCCATGCAGGGAATTTATCTCGGGACCCTTAGCTTAGTAGACAAACACGCTACCGAATAAGCTAAGGTGTCGGACAATCTAATTATAGATCTCAGGGGGGTGCATGGGTGGTGGATGTGGGGTTGGGTAGGGTTCCCAAAAGTGATTTATCACCGGGGTCTAACCATCCTCTTTCCACGCCAATGCGGATGTATTTCCTCTAATTTACTCATTCAATATATATAGTTGGACAGAATCAATAGCAGTTAATATTAATTATTTATTTTAAATTCGGCAAATAGTTTTACAGCAGCTTTATAGGCTTTCTTCACAAACTCACCATCAGCGTAAAGTTTTTTCTTCCTGGCCAGCATATGCGAAACTTTGACTAAAGTTACAGAAACAGAAAAACACGACACTAAAAGCCAAAGACTACCTAGGAAAAGGTTCAGGTTCAAAGGACCAACATTTTAAAACAAAGCTAAGTTTCGAAAAACAATATGGGTCTGCTATCAATGTCATCATCAAAACTTGGACTAGCAATCTATTACTTGTATCTCTCTCCCTCTTTGCTTATTAAATATGCACCTCGACACTAAAATGGGAACAGACTAACTTGACCAATTATGAATAAAAACATATTATTTTGTTCATTCTTGAAAATTTGTATTTGATATATTTGAAAGTTTAAAAGAAGCAATAATCAAATTATAACTAGGACTTAGTTTTCTTACGCGATTGACTGGTCTAAGGCGTAACTCTCGCAATAGACTAGGCTGCTGGTGATCGGCAGACCAGTGTCGAATCCAGGTCACTTGCAATTAGGGCGATTTTCCTTAAATGGTTTTCCACCCTACCTCCATGAAAATGAGAGCACACTTTCTCTAACCTCTGCTTTCCTCATCCTTAACACATTAGTGGGATTAGTACATAATATGCGCATAATCCTGACGGTTAGTAAAACGCGGTTCTAAAAAAATTTCATTAAAAAATATAGTTGTATATAATTAGTTTCAAACTAAGATGTAGTGTTATGTTTTATTTTCGTAAATAAATAAAATGTAAGCCCNGGGGGGAGGAATGAGAACTACAGAATTAAGCCTCTGATTAATCTCTAGAGAAAACAGATGAATATTATTTTGTCGGAAGATTGAGACAGAAGCACTATCTCAACTCTCACTTTATTAAATCGACGCATGCGCTGAGGGAAACGTTATCGATAACATTCCGAGGACTGTTGATACCTCACGAATAGGAAAGGACCATAAGGACGGCCCTTCTCGTCTTAGAGAACAGGTTTTAAAACTAGGCAAAATTATCACGAAATTAATCGAAGTGGTACATAGTTTAGTTTTATTACACCGCGTCTTACTACCCGTTCGGGTTATATGCTTTAAGTACTAATTACTCTAATGGATTAGGAATTGGGAAGGTTGAATTAGAGGAAGTGAATCCACATTTGCGTGGAGGGAGAGTGGAAAACCATTTAGGAAAAACCACCCCCAGTTCACCCAACCGAGATTCGAACCTCGATCTCCACCTGCTATATAGTTTTTTTTTAAATGAGTATTTAATGAAGGAAAGTTTACTAAATTGTCAAAGTGAGTGTCTTAGACAATATTAATTTCAATTACTTAAAATAAACACTTTGAAAGTAACACCTTCAATGGAAATATAACAAATAGATATTTATGTTTAAATCGAACACTTGGATCATATATTTCGTATTGGTTTGAAACATGTTGTATTTGGCTAGCCAAGATATTTATGTTCGGTTCATAACTCGTCTTCAACAGCCCACCACATGCACTAAAGCACAAGCCAAGACGATTTCTAACCGTTGACTTCACAAAGTTAATTGTGTCATGATATGGCTGTCGAAATATTATTGACTTTAAAAACTTATACCACGCTGGTAAAAGTCGTATTTAATGTTAATTTTGTCATGTCAGCGTTACACCCAAATCGTGTTTGCGTGTCATATCTATTTTCTAGACTATTCCACAATAAGTCTATAAAAACCTCTAATTCAATCTCATAAACCTCTCTTGCAATATGTAATTATTCGGAACAGTGTCTACTTCCAATTTTAAGGTGAGTTTGCTGGTTTAAATGTGTTTTTACAGTATCATTTAAATATTCATTCTTTTATAATATATCCTTTAAAACAACGTTTTACTTAACTTTTTTTAGTCTTGTCTAAATGTTCATCTTCATATTGGTTTTACCTAGACCTGAAGATGGCGTGATACACCGAAACATGTCGTTGTAAGATGTTTGATGACAGTCAAATACAATTCTTATGGACATGGAATCACCAGTAAATACAGATTAGGAATTAAAACTATTCCTAGCTTTACTATCATTTTCATACATCAAACAATATAAATTATCTTAAAACTTATTTTTATTACAAATACATACTTTATCAGTTAACATATTTTAACATACTCTTCTAATGAATCCTATAAACTTTTAATTTCAAGAGTAATAAATGAGACAATTTTTGTCAAATTAAATTCTAGTAAATTTTCTAATATTAAAATTATTACATTATTTAATTATTTATTAGTGACGTTAGCTAACTTATTTATCAGCTTAAAATTGTTCCCAAATTTATATCCTTATATTTTAAAATATTACTTGTTATCTAATTTTAACTGTCATATCTCAAATATTACCTGTATCATGATATTGTTTTCTTTATCTCTTCTAATTTTTATGTATTATAATCTTTAATATATCCTTTATTTGACACAAATATAATTAAATAAATTTGTTAGCCTTGTCACCAGACGGCCTAAATTGGGAGGCGTGTTTGTATAATATTGTTGTGAATGACAAAACGAGTATTGACAGGTGTTATTATTAGCTAGTAAACAAATAGAATAGAGGCGTTGACAACATAAACAGTGTCAGCATTCCAGAGGGGGGAACCAGGACAGGTGGCAGAATAAAGAGTGGTGTGTCCATTTATCATGGCTGAGTGTTCACTATCGAGTCTAGGGGGTCTCTCTGCCCGTCTTGGGGGCTACGTGTCTTAGGACGCCGGCACATCAGTACTTGTATTTTAGGGCTTCCGTTTGAGCCCAGGGTACCGGGGCTCGGAGATCGTGTAGGATCACCTATAGCTCAAACAGGCCATTGGTTATTCCTTGCAATATTTCATCGTTTCACAAGCTTCCAAGTAATCTTTTAAGTTTGTTTATATTTTCAATATCACCATCAACATCACATTTGTAATAGACATAGTAGTACTAGTAAAAACCATAAAAACCAAGTCGAAAGTCAATCACGAACCCACACAATCACGTATCCATTCACCCTCCACCCCCTATCCTCAGCCGTAACGCATCCTGACAAGATTTAAGCCCACAAACACTTAACACCAATGCAAGGTTGAAGGTGGTTACTGTTACTAATATTAATGTATCAACACATCATATGACTAGACCTACTTGATGTGGAATTGCTCACACAAAACGTCAAGTTACTAGTATATATAAAATTCGATGTTTTCCTCCTTAAATATTTTATCTTAAATTATTCCTTACCAACAAAATATAAACATTATTTAAAAAAAAAATCATAAATTTGTCATACCTGCACTAAAGCCATGGAGGTCATGATTTAGGGAAAATACCCATGATTAGAAGCTTGATTTAGACCGGATCCCCGGTGACGGGAAGATGGGAGTTTCGGATCTTGGTTTGGTGTAATATGGGTGGTTTTTTCTAAATTGTTTCCCACTCTCTCTCCACGTAAATGCGGATATATTTCCTCTAACTTTGACCTTACTGCTCTTTATCCCATAGCTTAATAATTTACTATGCGTATAACCCAAATGGTTACTTAGACGCGATTGAAAAATAACAAGTTTTCACTTTTAAAACAAAGAGTTATCTGAATAAATAACCTACAAATTCAGAATTTTCGAGGTGTTTAACGTGCACTTTCTGAACCGACTGATTATATCAGAACTCTTCTTATTATCTAAGAACAGACACAACATCCATCTCTCAGCCATTAATACAGATTAACTTAATCTAGAGAAGCGTACTAAATACTCTTCTCCGAACTACATCGCTATAAATTTCTAACATCCAGGTAAAAGTGAGTGTAAGACCGTCACATATACACTAAATTAATTTAGGTTCCCAAATGGTATCAATCAAGGTTTCCAAGACCTGCATTTCGACCCGTCAGCCACCCAACCGCAAGGGAAGTGCTTGATAGCGATTACGATACACACCCGATTTGTGGCGTAGAGTGCCCGCCCCTAACTTAATAATGATTCAAATCACCTCTTCAAGGTGCAAAGGAGTTTGTGGAATGACGTCACAGGGATTAAGGTGTGTTGACACTGAACGTGAGACTCGAGGTGTTAGCTCAACATGGCCCACCAGACGTGATGATGTTGCTTGCAAGGTCGACTCACCATCATAGAACAGATTTGTACCCCGGATATAACTATCATATAGCTTTGGATTACTTTTCACCCCCGTCTTACTACCCTTTAGGGTTGTACATATTTTAACTAAGCTGATGGGGTAGTAATGAGGAAGGTAGACTTTAGATTAAATGTACCCTCATTTTTATGGAGGGATTGGGAAGCCCTTTAAGAAAAACTACCCTCAGTAGATCCAGCTAAGATTCTAATTCCGAACTCCCCATCACAGGAAAACCAGACAGGATAAGAGTGACATTTAGTCCACGTGCTCATCGATGTGATATGGTTATTATTTAACATTCTTATAACTGCGCTACCCAAACCGTTTAGGTGGCTTCACTCTCGTGTTAGACTGGCTGCTGAGGACGGAGAGATCAGGGTTCGAATCCCAGTCAGTTCTTCTAGGTTTTTTATTCTAAATTGCTTTTCACTCTTCTTCCGCGTTTATGCAAATACTCTTCCTTTAAATTTTTAATATTTAGCACCGCGTCTTACTACCCGTTCGGGTTATACGCTTTAAGTACTAATTACTCTAATGGATTAGGAATTGGGAAGGTTGAATTAGAGGAAGTGAACCTGCATTTGCGTGGAGGGAGAGTGGAAAACCATTTAGGAAAAACTACCCCTAGTTCACCCGACCGAGATTCGAACCTTGATCTCCCCGTCCTCAGCAGTCGAGCTCAACACGACTAGCGCGTTAGCCAACTACGCCACCGAGGCGGGTTCTTTTAAATTCCACCTTACTCATTCCCACACAATCAGTGCAAATATGTGAATAGTCCAGACGAGTAATATGCCCCGAAACATGTAACAAAAGCTACTAGCTTCGTGTAGTAAGACTCCAAATAATGTGTTCTGTAGGAGTGACAACATGGGTAGTTTGCCTGACTTTTACCAGGGTCAGATTCTGACCTTTGTCTAGAATGTTTCCCTTACTCTTCCCATGTTACGATCCTTTAAACATCTCTCTTCTCATCCCGTCATAGTTTGTATGGTTCAAATCTGACACATTCATTTGTGAGTTTGAACAGCGCATTACGATTCAAAACGTTTGTATTCAAAGGACAACCAATCTGGCAATTTATTAATTCATATAATATTCGACTACAGATATGAGATAACTAATTATTAGTATTATTATTATTAACTATGATGGCTAACCCATGTCAATGTCACTTGCCTAATGAATGAACTCGTAATATCACCGCGAGAGGGCCAAGATTGAAAATCCTATTAGTGATTGTGTGTTATGCGGAGAGAGAAAGAGAGAGGGAGAAACATTGACTCATAGTCGGCGCCTGCGCTTCATACGCCGCCACCCCTACCTCCCCCTTCCCACCACCTCTTTCTCCGACCGACGTCTCCCCCTAGCAGCGTTGCCAACAGCTGTGCGATCTCTTGCACTACAATTTCATCACCTGCACAATTCAATAGTTGAGATATTTCCTAAAAGTAATATCCTAGGGTTCAGCTACAAAGCAACAATATAATACACTAATATTTTTAATATACAATGAAAATAGCTAGATTGATCAATATTTCTGACCTAAAAGCTAGAATTGCCACTTGTTTCTGAGCACCTGCTTAGTGTTTTTTTTGTTTTCATACATTTAATCTTAGAAACAAAAGTAGTATTCTGCCGGGCAAAATACAATCCATTTAATATCCGTGCACTATCGCTAGAGACTAGAGAGAGTTGGCAACCTTGCTCCCTAGATACAGTTAGAGATGAGGAGGGGCAAGGAGGGTATTGGGAGGTGGTAACTACTAACTAGCTTGATCCTCAGTTCTATATAGTTCTCTCGCATTTTAGTATCGGGAACTTTTTTTTAAGAGTCGGTTGTATTTGTAACCTCGTCGTCATGACTCCCACGCTTTCAGCAGGCATTGAATTAAATTCAACAGTTATATTGAATTCATAATAATATTAATAAAAGTGTGTCTCGACCCTCGTGTGGTGGTGTCATATTGTTGCAAGAGTGTCTGTTCGATGACTGTGGCGCGCGCAGCCTAAACGTGTAGGCAGCACCGCCACACACACACACACACACACACACACACACACACACACACAAACAGGAGGTATCCGCCATGTTGGACTGCTTACAACGGCTCAGTGTCCCCGCGCCTCCGCCGGGCTACGAACACACGCTATTTCGTCACTACGTGACGTCACGACGTTCATCCTGTGTGCGGGGTCTGTTTCTTCGTGTGCGTATACTTTCAGTGATATGTGGCTGAAAGCCTAAAAGTATAGGGGCCTAATTATGTCGTTCAAATAAAATACAACTTTCGTTACTCTAAACGTTAATTTCGTTGTACCTTCATCCTCCTAAAATAAAAATGTGAACGTTAATAAAAATATAATCAATAAAACGAACGAACACATTTAAATGTTGCGATGAATTCCCCGCAGTTTCAATGGTACTTCAATCCTCGTTGCCCTTCGTTCGCAATTAGTGGTTCGTCTCATGCTTCAGATGTGTTTCTATCATAAATCATGGATGACCTACACTAGTTCATATAATATTAGTAGCAGTTCTCGCGTAGCATAATAAGTTTAGTGTCTTTTCTGTTGCTGTTTTTTTTTTAAAGTATTGTGTAGGAGCTATGTTGGCGAACGTGGGGGATGGACCATGGCTTTTACGGGTTCCTTCGCCTGGTCAGTGCTGCCAATTGCAAGATACTCTCATCAACTGGGACTAGGCGGGACAGAGACCTTCATGGGACACCGACAAGGTAAACAAAACATTCTCGGGGTTTCCCCGTGGTTTGTAAAATCAAAATACGTAGTCATTTTAATTGTTAAGATAACAATATTGTACTACTACAGTATGATTGTTAATGCTGAATTTTTTATAAACTTATCTCACCCTGAAAAAAGTAATCCGTTGCCATATCGAAAAGGAACAGTCTACGATTATAATTGAAATTTATGTATCTAGGCTACTATTTTATATTCTAGATATATTTGAGAGATTTGATAACTCGACATGTGAATCTAACCAAGGGCTTTTGGCTTAGCGCACCAATTAACTTATGAATGAGCTACAGTCCCGTTTCATAGAAAGAACCTTAGGTGATAACTAAAAAAAAAAGGTTTATTTTCACATATGTATACGTCAAGTCATGTGCTATGCATCTGTCACTATAGATATATTATTTTATAAACGAATTTTTAAGCCTGTCTACAACCAACCTAAAAAAATCTAGCTTTCAATTGATAAGCTCATGGAAGGCTGGGATTTGTTTATAAAAGTACATTCCCCTGGAGATAACCCTGTTAGTTAAAATAGTAGAATGGATTATATATTTTTAAGCGTACAACCCGAATGGGTACTAAGACGTAGTGCTAACAAATAAACAAAACATTATAGATTTTTATCCAATTTTGCCACTGCTTGGTAGTTACATTACATAGGACTTGTTTAGTATCTAAGTATCCAAGGAGAATTGGTAAACTGCTTATTTTTAGTTTAACTTGTGTTGCACTATTCCTGAGAGCGTAAAACTGTTTAACAACTCTAATGGATACATCTAATATGACATTGGAGCTCTCCTTCTAAAATACTAAATATGTACTTCTTTATTTATTTGCGCAACTTTGTTATATCGCACACAAAATGCCCATTTGAAATATCATCCTATTTCTAAATTTTTCGTTAACTACTGAGCTGTGTGTCAGTAGTTCCTCTGGCCTTTCTTTATATGATATTTTCTGTCAAGCTGTAATTTTTCAGTTTCCCACTATCCAACAGAAGATACAGTAGATTTCTCGTACATTTTTGTTTAACTTAATGATTTTAAGCTCCTTCCACAGCTGAAAGTAATTAATATTTGTCTGGACAATTGCTGTCCTCTGAACATGCGGAAGGATTGGAAACATTACCTGAAGTCATTCCCCCACAGTAAAACTTTTCTCCCAAATGGGAAATGATTAATCATGATATCCTAATCTACAACAAATGTTTGACTGCATCTATTGCATATCTTGAAGCCATGGTTGACTCATCCCATATTATCAGTTTGGCCTCTGATGACAGTTTCATCGTTCAATGTCATCCCATTGCAAGTTTTTGTTCTGCAGTCAAAGTCAAATACATGCTGCTGCAAACTTTTTCTTCCTTGTTCATCAGACATATCTTGGATGATTTCCGCAAGGCGATGTGGAGGCTTCCTTTAGCTAAAAGTCTTCCTAGTTTCTGCCTTCTAGGATCACTATGTTTTGTACAGCTTGCAGATACAAGTTTTAACAATAAAAAGCATCACGTTTACTGGTAAAGTCCTCTGAATATATCAAAGAAAGTTTCTTACAGCTTCTCAAGCTTCCGTTTAACGATTTGAAGTTTAAACGCCATGCTATTCATTTTTCGCATAAGATGGCTGCTGGTGACACTGAAATTGAGTGATAAACATGTTTCACACTTTAAAACGTAGTAAAATTAAAAACTATAACTTGAAAATGATGAAAAATTAATTTAATTCAGTCCCAGTTCGTGGAATTATACTGGCGAATTTATAGCTATTACATTATTCACACTACCCCAGTTTCCCCTTTTTTCCCAATTACCATAAAATAACTATTTCTAAACAGATTCTGGAGATACCCAACGTAAAAAAACAAACCATTCTGTGGATGACCCTTCTTAAAACCATTATTGAAAAATGTCCTTTATTTTATTTAGAGAAAGGTGGCTACATAATGATTTTGATAGGAAGAACAGTATCTGCTATCCACTTGAGTGGCCTAATGGTCTAATGCATCACTCCCGTGTTAGACTGGCCTGCTGAAGATTGAAAGATCGTGGTTTGGTTACAGGTCGGGTCTACTGAATGTGGTTTTTCCTTAAATGGTTTCCCACTCATCTTCCACGCAAATGCGGGTGGATTATTTCTAAAATGCTTCCTTCCTCATCCCTACCCCATTAGAGTAATTATCATATTATATAAGCGTATAACCTGAACAGGTATTAAGACGCGTTGATAAAAAAAAACTCTATTTGCTCCTTAAGTTACTAAAACAATTTATCATTCATACACTAAGTCATGTTATTTGCAGCTGTATTAATATTTATAAAATAACACAAATAAAATAGTAAAATGTTATCAATGTTGGCTGCAAAGAAATAGGTTTGAATTTTTTAAACTGTTCTTCCAACTAAAATCAATGTATAGTTAAGTGATAAGTGCATCGGTGCGCCTAACCAAATGTCTGAGTTTGACCCCCATGCTCGGTTGACATTTTAAACTAAATTTGTTGACGCTGAATTCAAACCAAAATATTAATTTCAACATGTTTTCTTTTAAATTTAATTTTGATGGTTTTATTTATTTGTCCATTAACATAGAAAGCACGCGTAGAACTAAAACTTATTATGAGGAAAATACACGAAAATTTGACTTGTGTGTCAGATCTGGTAGCATGAAAAGTTACCAAGTTTACCATAGTACCTCACTTTAGCTCAGTCGGTAGCGTGTCTGACAAATGATCACAGTGCCCCAGGCTCGATTACCGGCATGGCTCATAGTTTTATTATTTGTGAAATGTGTGTTCCCTTTTTCACAGTGATGAATTAATGGCCGGGGGTTGGGTGTTGGGTCTGTTATAGATTTAAGTTATTTTTTAAGTCATGTGCTGATATAATCAGTTGGTTCAGGAAGTGCATGATAAAATACATTAAATAATTTAAAAAACTTGACCCTGGCTTTGGAAGATAGTGATTCAAGTTAAATTGGCTGCATTGATATTGGATTTTACACAGGGTGGAGGGGAGGGGTCTCCACCCATCATCCCTCCCGACAAATAAAGGTGCAGCTATTCTTACTTACCTCCCTTCAATCCAGTCTTTACTTTAAAATACGGGGCTTAAACTTGAAACTCTTGTCATATGCAACTAATCCATGGGTCAGCCAACAATATTATTGAGCCTTCCTGAATAAATATATTTTATTACTCTAGAGGAGTGATTCCCAACCTATTTTGTTTGGAGGAATCCTTAAAATATTTCGTAAAATCTCGGGTAATCCCTACCTGACTGATATATATATTAAGTTCGACAGGAATAAAGTACCAAATATATGTGTAAACCAGTAGGGCTAGTACATAATAATTAATTAATACTTTTGAATAAAATATTTCAAGATCATTTATTTTCTATTTCTATTTACTAAAGTGTCCTTTGATACTTGAACTTGGCTTATCAATATTTTTACTAATCTCACTTTTAACAATATTACCGACACTATTCTCTTTACCTTCTTCGGATTCACGAGCTCTCTTCATATATTTAAAACTGTCCAAAAATTATGGGTTGAACTATAGAAAAAAAGCAAGCTTTTGCAAGTTCTGGGGGAACCATGGACACGAGCTCGTGGAACTCTAGTTGGGGAATCACTGCTCTAGATTTAATATTCACTAGTTACGGTTTAACTATTTATTAAAAAATCGTTTAGCTTCAGCTGACAAAATTGACTCCATTCATAAAAATCCATACGGATCCGGTGTATGAATATACGAAATTGATTCCAGTAATTTTAACGATTGTTTACATAAAAGGTATAAAAGGTTTTAAACTAACTATATTCAAAGCTCTGACATAATTGAATTTGTATTAGAATATCGTGATGCGCGTCTTACTACCCCTCAGGGATATCCACAAATTTACACTAATGGGGTTGGGAATTAAGATAGATTCTAGAGGAAGTGTACCCACATTTATGTGGTGATAAGAGTGGAGAACCATTTAGTACGCACCGGCCAGGTGAGACACTAAATCTCGAACTCCCCACCACCTGCAATCCTGAAAAGACGAGATTGACGTCTTTGACCACGTGGGTGAGAGTGTTTAGAGTATGTCTGCAGGTTGGGAACTCGAAATCATGAACGGGTAGATGTGAGGCGAACTCATTCGCAAGCTATCAGGCTGTAAAGCCAAAAGAATTGGCTTCGAGTGTCATCTTAGTAATTTGGCACAAGACCTTTACTTTATCATACAGAGAAATTAGTGTAATTGTGTGTTTTTTATCTCAAGATTATGCTTTATTATGACGTTTTATGTGTCCTCAAACTCAAAAAAGATTGGTGTTCCAAATCTATTTGTCTGTCCTCATATTATAGGTATCCAAGGCTACAGCTGAAATTACTTGTTGGCTTTTAAATTTGATACTCAATGCTCATATTTTTATTTTATCAATAGTTCGTTCAACACCAAGTCTATTAATGAGTAGGGGTGGGAAGGGTAATTTGTCCGGAAAAGTGTACCTGCACTAGAGTGAATATGAGGATGAGATATCCACAGTGATAAACCACATTAAGGAAACCACCTCCCAGTGCACCTGGCCGAGATTTGAACCTCGACTTCCTAGTCCCAATCATTCCAATCTATGGTGAGCTTTACGTACTAAACCGTGTGATTACTGGCGTAAATATCAATGTAAATTAATAATAGTTTCTCTGCCCCCATTTTTGGGGGGGGGGAGATTAGATTATTTCAAATTATCATTAAGTCTCTTGGGAAATGTCAACATATTTTTTAATGTCAAAATTTATTTGGGGGATGACATTCATCGTAACGCAGATGAACGTGGATAACTAGCGCGCCATATTCTGTTCCTAAAGGCCGAGATTACTTCTTGACCGAATACGATCTCGGGCCCGTTGGGAGTGTTTAGGAGGGTAGATTAAGGTATCACGACTATCAAGAAAACCTAAGTGGCATTTGCAGATTACATGACTTGACGTATGATATACGTAAAAGTAGATCTAGTAGTCTTTCTCTTAATTATATAGGGTCATTACCAATAAAATTCGATTGTACTGTATATAAAGCAATAATTGTGACTAGTTATAAGAACATAAGGTAATGGTAAATAATTAGCTGTAGCCCCAAACAAGCACTTCGCGTATTTTTAACCCTTGTCTATTTACAAGCCGTTCAGTCGTTACTTATGACGGGGTGATGAGAGTGAATTTAAAAAGCATGTGAAATCAGAGAAAACGGAATTGTGCTGAAACTGCCCCAAGAACGGCTGATTCTTAAGACAAAATCACGCGTGCTAACCGCCCAACTGGTGCTACAAGTAGTTCGGTACCTAAATATAGGTGAATTATGAATTTATCATCAGTCCATGACAATATTACACAATTTTATATCCATACAGATCAATACAGGACTTACATATTCTACGTCAAATCTGACTCTTCTCAATTATTTCCAAGTTAATTCCGATAGCAAATTGTTTAAAGTCTCATGCGCTTACTTCTTTCTCTACATATGTTAAAGTACAGTAGGCCTACATTTAAAAACAGTAATAGCGATAAGGAGGCATTCAAGTATTTACGTAGGCACCTTGGGGGGGGGGGG
>CABEEJ010000545.1:82676-126204 GCA_901482245.1 Timema douglasi
GGGGGGGGGCGGTGGGGGTGAAGGGGTAGAGGGGTTTATTGCTTTGCTTATTTTTGCTGACAAAGGAAATTAATCATGACTGGATGGCGAGGTGTTTATGTGAATGGCAGCTGTGCAAGGTTTACTTCCTTTGCCTTTCCAGGGGAAATTTCTTCAACGCCAAGATCCAAAGATCATTTCGTGAAGTGGCCTCTCCCCGAATAAGCGCCTAGAGTTAATAACACACCATTGACTAACACCCTTCATGTTACAATTTTGTATTAAGAGTAAGACAAATATTTAAATAACAATTTTTATATTCTGTCCCAGGAATCAAGCCGGTATGTGTTTACCTACCATCCTGTTACATGATCCAACCCGAGAGAGTATATATAACTAGATTCAACATAAAACGACTGCACGTTAACCCCATTTTCAACCCAGACCTTGTGTATACCGTTTGAGCCTTTCATAAATTCTTTTTAACGTGACCCCATTTATTTTTATTTTTTAGAACTGTCTTCTTTTGCAATGGATTGGTAATTTTATCGTGTTTTTAAAGCCAGATGTGATGGCTATTTACATTATTGGTTCTGTTCCCTTGTGCATGTCATTTTTGATAAGATATGTCTAATGTAAACCGCACAATGTAAACTTATAAAATTGAGATGTATAAACATCCAAACATCTTACAGAACTTAAGCTTGTAATTCAGTATGGTGCACTGGATTTTTTCCCCCTCCCATGAGTGGTTTTCCTTTTCCTTTTTAGGTAAATGCTGTTGCATTTCCTTAACATATCCCCTAAAATTACGTATCGGAAATATCTAACCCAGGGGTCTTCAACCGCAGGTCTCTTGCGGCCCGTGGAAACATTTTTTTTTTCCGGCCCGGTGGCTCATGAAAAATATAAAATTGTTTCGAGAGAAAAAATGACAAATACAGAAATATGTTTGCATAGTAAATTAATAAAATGAATACATAGTTTATTTACGTATCTTATTAATAAACAATTTTTTCTTTTTGCGCGAAGGAAAGTATTGCGTTTTATATATGCGTTTTAATACAAATGTACTTTGAATCGTTAAATGACAATTCTAGTATACCAGACAAATCGTGCTACCTCGAGCTATGAAAAATATAAAAATATGAAAAAGCAACAGAGAACACACTTCACTAGAAATCATAATCCCTAGTGTGAGTATAAGTGTAGAAGAATGAGCTAATAAGAATATTTTAATATGAATTCAATATGAGAAGTATCGTTACAGTACTGCGACCCTCGAGCCAACAAGAGACAGAAACTTTATTCCTTGGACATAAAGATGTAGAAGATCCCTGATCTAATAGATAGTATAACCTCTTTTTTATTACTTGCTGCATTTGTACGCTAAAATACTAACGAACATATTATATTAAACCTTTAAATAGTTAAGTTATTTGATGTATTGAACAACATCCACTTGCACTTAAGGGAAAAACATAATTAAACACGTTTAAATTTAGATATTCAATAACTACTAAATTATATAATTTAAATTAGAAAATAAATTCACAGTTTAAGTATTATATAAAACAAATCGATAAATAAGTGCTTACAGAGAAATTAAACCTTTTAGGGATCTATTCATAGCTTACAGTTATAGAATATAGGGATTCGGCTATAAATGACCTATGTTAAATTTCCAGTTAAAAAAGGTATTTTTAAAAAATTCAAATATTACTTGAATAATAAAAAAATCTGCAGTAAAAATAGTTAGCTACAGTATTTGTAAGGTTCATGTAACAGAAATTATTATTAGTGGTTTTGTGTGGGTAAGCATTCCCGATAATGTGCTGCAATCACGATGGAAATCGTAAAATTAATGCGCTGATATTTGATTACACTACTTCTAATACCAATATTAATCTTTCATGTTTCCCCACATTTACAAAACTGTAATATACATTTATAGACTGGTGGCTATCTACCATAGTTGCATTTTATTTGCAATTCTAAGTATTTAACATGCAGGGTGGAGAGTGGGTAGTTTTACACGTGTGATCTATCACTGCGTATCTCCCATTCTCACTCCACGCTAATGCAAGTGCAGTTCCTCTAATTTTCCTCTCTTATTCCTACCCCTTGGATTAAATCACTGGAAAATTATTCAGGAAAAACCACACCCATCTGGGATTCTTTCCCTAACCTCGGAATGAAATCCACTAAATCGTTTATTCTGTAACCCCAGGGGCAAACAGAGTTTCTAATACCCACTATTTTGCTTTCGGGGGCACATAAAAGAAATAATAATCGTTATCTAGAGGTCAAAAATGTTCACATTACTTTTTATGTGAGAAAGTATTTTTTTTCCGATTTAGTGACTAAATGTCTCCATGAATACAAGGTTTCAATGTCTATTAGTTGCACTGAGATGGTCTTTCATGTTTTCCGCCCATGTTTACGGAAACTACTGCTTCAGATCCATTAAGAGAGCCCTTGAGACCCCGCAACCCCCTCTCTTTATCCTCTGTTCTTTAGGTTAAGTCATATGTAAATAATCCATCTTTTAATGTAAACATAATTTATCTTGTAGAGTCAATATGTGGTTTTATCAGAAGTGCTTTGAAAAATACCGTTTCGTATAACTTTGATCTTACTTCAAATTTAACCGACCTTTCCATATTTATAATTTCTTAACACAGCTTCTCACAACCCGTCAGGTTTTGACGCCTATGTAATAATTACGTTAATAGGTTGGGGATGAGTAAGGTTTAATTTAGAAGCAGTGTACCTGTATCTGTGTGGAGAGAGGAGGGGAAAACATTTGGGAAGAACCACCCTCAGTACACACGACCGGGATTAGAACCACGATCTTCCCGTCATCGGCAGTCTCATCTATTGCGAGTGTGACACCTTAAACCATGCGGTCAATGAGGCGAGTCTTTCCATTTTTGAGCAACTAAAGGGTATCTTAATAGCCAATCTTACGTACGATTAACCGGAATATTAAATATACGATTACGATTGAACCAGAAAACGTATTGAAGTGTGGTTTTATATAGTCTTCATTTGACGACGGCGAAATAGGGATCAGTTTAGTAGTTTTTTCATTTTAAAAAGTATATTTTTTAATTTGGTTGAATTTAAAAAAAATGATAAAATGTATTTTACTGAACTGAATCTCACTGTTATTTAAGGTGAGGTGGAAGGGGACGCGAGAAAAGGCCAGTGATTTTGCAGTTTTTATTACATTTATTTGTCTAAAATAAATAAGATATTGCTCTAGTAGCAACGTTTAGTTTAATTTTATTTGCATGGTGATATCAACAGTTCATGAATATCTGTCAAGATTGTCCTAGAATTTAATGACAACTTCCTCTCTTCATTTAAAAAATTTCTCATCTAATGCCGCCATGCTCACAACAGATCTTCAACAATTGTTGATATCACCATGTGAATAAAATTAAGCTAAAAATTGTTATTCGAGCAATATTTTATTTATTTTCGTCAAAAAAATTTTCGCTAGAAAACTTCAAAAACACTTACCTTTTTCCTCGCATTCCCTACATCCCCATCTTTAAGTAGAACGCATAAAACCGCACCAAGGTGTGACGTCAGGTTCGTTCTGTATTACCCACCTGTGTTAGATATTATCCATGGGGAGAGACGCTTTCAAAACTATTGTACTTACTTTGTGGTCTATTGTACTGTCTTAAACCACCGAAGGTTTTAAGAAGGATAAAATTGTTAGATCTTATTTGTTGGTCGCATGGTCTATTGGTTTAACTTCAACAATAGACTGGAATGCCGATGACAAGGAGATTGAGGTTAGAATCATGGTCAAGTGTACCGAGAGTGTTTTTTCCTAAATTTTTTCCCAATTTCGATCCATTCAAATATGGTTACATTTCATATAAATTCTACCTCACTTATTCTTATTGCACCAGCGCAGGCGTTTCAAACTCATTTGATCATAAAGGCCATATTGAAAATTTGAAAATACTGAGGGAGTCACATTAAAATAAATATTGTCAGCATTTTAAGTAAAAAGAATCAATTTTAAAATGCTTGTTAATACACTAGGAAAATATTACTCTTATTCGTAATCACTTTGCAGTCTTGGCTTGATTTTTCTGAAAGAAATTTACTTGAATTATTTGATTGTAAGTTATTCTCACTGACCTCAGGATCAAGATTAATGAGGTCACTTTCTTTGACTTTATCTAAATGTTCATCAGCTTCTTCAGATATGGTATCTTTCGCACTGTTATCAAAATATAAGTAAGCAGGTTCAAAGTTCGCAAATTCCCTATGTTCATTAAAAATTTCAACAGTTTACAAATTCTCTAAAGATTTAACATCTCGACTTCTCACTATTTTGCCTTTTTCTGGATCCCAAATTCGGTATGCCTTTGATTCAGTGGAGTATTCTACAAAAATACCTGCTTTAGATCTTAGACAAAAATTTCCTTTATTCGGAGCTTTATTCAGCATATAAGCTTTACGACCAAAAGTCCTAAGATGTCCTACTTTTGGTTTCAAACCACACCAAATTTCATAAGGGGTTTGATCGTTCAGATGTTTTTATGAACAACTGTTCCTGATGAAAGCATCTGTGGAAATCGCGTCCACCCAAAAATTTTTGGTAAGCCAGACTCCAACAGCATGCATCGTGCCATCCCCACCAGTGTAAGATTCATGCACTCAGTTTTGCCAATCTGTGCTGGGGTTTCTGCTACCGTATGTTCTCTTCTTATACCTGCGATACGCATCTCTTCTGTGAAATCTTTTCCGCAGTACTCCAGACCGTTGTATGTCCGCAAAGTGTGAATTTTCTTTTCATGGAGATTTTCTCCTGATGCTTTTAAAGTTTAGAAAGCCTTTTTAACATAAATTTTGTTTTTCAGAAAATGCACTTCTGCCCAATTAGATTTATCATCGACGAACTTTGCGGAGTAAAAAGCTTCGCCGTGAGATTTTACTCTCATGGGGCCACAAACGTCTGAGTGCACTTATTCAAGTAATATTTCACTCTTCAACTCGGACCTTTTTGGAAAAGGCGTAGAATCTTGCTTTCCTAAGATGCAATTTTCACAAATTGAAAATTGTTCTGAGCTCTTAAAATACATTTCACTAACCATCTCTTTCTCGACAAGTTCACGCAAGTCATGTTCATTTAATTGCCCATACCCCCTGTGCCACTTTTCAAGTGCACTAAGGTTGTTCGTTGCACTAACATTAGTTATATATGTAGAGTTTACATTTGGCACGTCGGGTTGGATAAAATACAAATTTTTGCGTTTATGGGCAGTCAGAAACACTTCCATTTGTATCGAAAATTTCAGCATTATTTGCTTTGAAACACACGCTTCGTTCTCTTTGAAAGGTTTTTGAAATAGAAAATAAATTTGTCTCAAGTATGGGTACAAAAAGTGTGTTTTCTAACCTCACTTTTACTGTTTGTCCTTTTCCCTTCAAAACGTTCATTACTGCAGTTTCAATTCCCTTTATGTTGGTCGTGATGTCGTCCGCTAACCTAGCCTTCTGATTTACGATTGGCGTGAGCTCCGAAAACTACTCTTGTCGTGACACATATATGTTGTTTCTCCCCTGTCGACACACCACACGTCATCAATTCGAGTCGGCTGCACGTGGAGAGTGCTCTCTGACAACAAAGTCACAAACTCTTCTGCAACTGCATGAGTTTGCTTCGATCCCATTGAAACTTGCTTTTCATTCGACATTTTTGTCCAGCAATTAGCTGCTTCATGGGTTTTTTTTACAATAGTTGCACTTATATGATTTCTTTGATGTTTTGAAATTTTGACTTCTCGCACAATCCTAGCCTTGGTTTTGACAATTTTTATCATTTTGATTTGTATGGTTTGTATCTGATGATTTATTATTATTTACATTTCGTTCTCCGTAAGATTTTATATACAAAGCGCCCGCGCCATCTGAGTCAGCTTTCGTTTCCTTTTTGCACTGTACTCTTTGAGAAGTTTTACTTTCAGCGACTCTGTATCCGGCAGTTCATCTCTAGCTTCAATAGCGCGACGAAAATTATCGTAGCTATCTGGCACACTATACAGTAATAATTCTTCAGAGATGCGAATATCCATTTCGTTAAGTTTATAAACTGTGTTGAGGAAGTTTGTGCGGTGATCTGCCATGTTTCCCCCCTCGTGCATTTTTGTGAACAAAAGCTTTTTCAGAAGAGTTGCTTTCCTAGCGGGCCCCTTCAACTGATAAACTAGTTTTAATTTTTTCCATACCTCATGAGATGCTTCGCAATGTCTTATGTGACAAAGCTCTGCAGGACTCACAGCCAAGACAATGTTGGCTTTAGCTTTACAATCTGCTTTGTCCTATGCGGCCGTGAGCTGTACATTCGCGGCAATGGTTTCCTCCTTTGTTGCTAGCCTGAGAATAGTTACATCGACGTATTCCCAGTGATCGTTCTTTATAAGGATTGCTTCCATTTGTTGTCTCTATGTGTCGTAGTTGTCTTTTCCTAGTTTTTCATTGTGTATTGATAACCCGGATGCCATCTAAATTACTTGGAATACTTACATATTTCAGGCGTCAAAAATGTGTTTAATATTATCTCATTTCTGATCACCTTATCACTTTAAACATACAGATAATTTAATTTTACTATGCAACATAAACGTTGTTACAGCACCCTGGGCCCATAACCTTTTGGTTTTATTTATTAAACAACACTATGAAAAACAACACTTTTTATCTTGTATAAAAATAACAATAATTAAGGCATTGATATGATAACACAGAGCAATATAACGCGTGTTTGATCATGAAAAAAATTGAATGTTTATTTACAATACACAGCATTTTTTCCTCTGCTTATCAAGAACCTATTACTAACATTTCCTGTTATTATTAAGAATTAGACCCGCAAATACTAGAACCCTGATATATTTTTACAACTGCAAGGTATTTGAGATTTGAGGATTTGAGATTAAGTACTTATGCATGGAAAGTTCTATCATCATCATCATAATAATAATCATAATCAACTCTTTCCAACCTGTCTCCCGATCACTATAATAGTAAAATGCCTCTATCTTCTTCTATCCTTTCACCATATTTCTTCCTTTAATCGCGTCCATAATTCTGCTCCTATTTACACAATTTCTGTTTTCTGCTCCTCCCATATCTTTCTCGGTCTTCTTTGTGGTATTTTACCTTCATATTTAATATTTATCATTCTCTTTGATATTCTCTCCTTAGATGACCACACTATCTCAGCCTTGCTTCCTATACTATCTCATGTACGCCTTGTATTCCAACTTTCTCCTGGATAACTTGATTCCTGATTCTGTTTTTCCTCGTGACAGCTAACTTATCCTCACAAACTCATTCCCAGAGCTCTAATACTGCTAACTGGGGGGTTCAAACCCAACCAAACTGTTGGACAAACTTAATAAACAGGCTCCAGACCACCAATCTACCCCTTAAATGAATGTATGAATGCATTATAGCAAAAATGTTAACATGTAGCTATTTCGATTCATTATTTTAATTAAATATTCTCTTATGTTCATATATTTTTTTTATGATTCAAATATAAAATTTAGGATTTCAGGCAAAATTAAGATTCGATTTCGTAAAATAGTAAATTCAAACCAAATCTAGTCACTACTTTTCTAATGATTTATTTCTTATTAAAATATAATATCAATTTAAACATCACAATTTTTTTTAAGGTGGGGTGGAATGAGTTAGGGCCCTTTCTTACAGTTTTATAAAAAAAAACATTTTGGCAAAAATAAATAAAATATTACCCCATTCCGGTTTGATTTTCTACACAGGGTGATTGATATCAACTGTTTGAGTATTTGTGATGAGCTTACCGGCATTAAGTTAGATGGTTAACTTTTTAAATTAAGAGAAAAAGTCTGGTTCGAATTCCATGATGCCCATGACAAATATTCAAGATGTGTTAAGATAAAATATGCAGAAAATTAAACTAGATATTTCTACTAGTTGAATAATTTATTTATATTTAAAAATATGTTATGAAAACTACAAAAATACTTACCTTGACTCACATTAACTTCCATCCAACCTTTATTATGTTCAAGCAAGTTTTTATTTTTGTTTTACATTTTACTGATGGGAAACTTAACATTTTAATTGCTAACATATTTATTAAGGCTCACACTAGTAAATTATTAAAACTTCAATAAATATTATGGTGTATTTTATATATCGATGAAAATATTATAGAATGTCTTGAATTATTCTTATTTTAGAACAAAAGCTAATAAACCAAGTGGGATAATTGTAATGGCTTCCCCACAAACAAATAAAATGTCAAACATATCACTTAAAACTAATTTGGACACGTTTAAATCTGGCTCCGAATGCAGCCTCCATGATGCTATTACGGGGCTGTTGATAGCTCCACTGTTGTGCCAACTACTTGTTGTCCCTTGGATACCTCCTCTTGCCCCTTTACAGTGGGGAGTCCTTCAACTATTAAAGAGTCCTTTCAAATTCTTGCAGAGTACTTCAAGTAGTTGTAAGGTATACGACTCTTTAAGTCCCCTACAAGGAGGTTAGAGGTGCTTGTACGAAAGGGAGGCGATGCATACAATGGACAATGAAATGCTATCTTATTCTATTTTTAAATTTTAAAATACGAAGGGGGTAGGATTATTTACAAAAGTTAGTTAAAGAAAGGGCAGCTCTTAAAGTTCCTAAAACAACAACTAGTACCTGAAATAGTTACAAAACTAGTTTAAAAAAATCTAAAGCGGGATTAAATATTTTAATTAATGTTCAGCCCTACACTCCAAATACTTGGGAACTTTTACTAACGGATAGGACTGAAATTCAAGAGGAAGTAGAAACAGAATTCATGCAGGTAGTTAATTATTTCTATTATTCTGTTTATAATCTTGTTTTCGTCACGTTTTATGTTTCGAAATATTAAACTGAATATATTATTATTATTATTATTATTATTAGCACCGCGTCTTACTACCCGTTCGGGTTATACGCACTTACGCTAATGTGTAATGGTAGGGTGATTGTGAGATGAAATGGAGGACCTACAGTTTAACGTGGAATCCGAACCACGGTGGAGGCCTGGCATTCCCCACATTCACAAGATGTCTTGTCAGAGGTGAAGGAAGGGTTTGGTAATCAGATAAATCTTTGCCGGGACCGAGGATTGAACCCCGGCCGCCAGCATAGAAGTCTGACACCTTACCCCTAGACCACCAGGTCACCTACAACTGAATATAAAACTACAATCTAACCCGTTGTACTTTAAGGATGTGAAGCGCAGTCTCTCACTCCAGGATCTTCTCACGCTGAACCAAGATAATAAATCGAGTTTTTTTTAGAATAGATAACTAAGAAATATATTTGGATCTTCGAGGGATGAACAAGAGAATGGAGAAAGTTACATAATGAAGAACTTCATGGCTTGTATACATCCCCAAACATATTAAAGATAATCAAGGTACGCAAGCTGAGGTGGGAACGTCATGTGGGTGATGACAGACTTGTACACAAAACTTTAGTTGGTAAACCTGAAGATGTCTCAGAAATGGGTTTAGTGGTGAGCTTGCGTTCTGGTGGCCATAAACTTTAAGAGTTCCGGTCAGATAGCTAGTTAGTTATCTAAATTAATGTTCAGTCTTGTCATACATAATCAGTGGTTAGAAAACTGAAAAAAAAAATCTGTCTGCTACTGTGTGCGGCCTTCTTTCATAACCTTTGAATAAAATAGCTAGTTTAAAGCAAACTTGGTATATTTACGGGCAACGGGACTGACCTCCCTAGTTTATGTTTCTATCCTTCTCTTAACCCCAATTCTGAAATACATATATATCTAAACTTTGAAAATTAATTAAAGTTAAGACTTAGATAGAAAGCTCTGGAAATACCTATAATAATATATACTTTAAAATTTAATCTATCTATGTTTTAACTTTATTGATTACCACTCTTTACTTTAAACTACTTTAGAATGTTTTCTAAAATGTTTAAAAATTGAGTTAAACAGCTTTGGTTACGTTTGTAACTCAAAACGTTATGTAAACATTAAACTACACCTATATATTAATTATAACAGAGCTCTAAATACCAGTTATAATCTTTTGAATTACAAAATGTTTAGTTATTATATTTTAAAATATTCAAAATGTCAAAAAAATTTATATTTAAATATGCCTCTCTACAGATATTTAAATTAAAGTTTTTAAGTCACAACTTACTATATTATTTACTGTCAAATTTACTGCAATTCTATAATTAGTTGCTATATTAATCAAAATATTATTTTTTAAATTATTTCTTGTGACTATTAAATATTTTCCAATAGTTTTAAAAATAAATTCAGAGCTAATCTATTTTCAATGATAATTTATTTTCCCAATAGTACCTATACTCATTTAGCAAAATTGGCGTTTACTTACGATGTGATTATATTTATTTTCTTCCAATCTTATATTCTAAATGAGCTTATTTATTTTTATTTTAGCTATGGTCTAATATACAGTGCAGTACGAATAAAATATAAAATTAATAAATAATCTGAGAGTACTGATACCGGATAATTTGTCTGTAAGCAATGGATTTATAATGTTACTAAAGCAAATCTTAAGGAATAACAATGCCATTTAATTATGTCTAGTTAATGTGATAAACGTAGATGTAAATTCAAGCTTTTTTTTTTAATTTAGCAAAATTATTTTGTCTTATAAAAGTGAAGGTACTAATATAATTTAGGGTTGTTGGGTGAAAATATAAACGTGAATAGTTCTGGAATGAATAGGTTTCAATAAAATAAAAAAGTAAATCTAAATAACTTGTTAAAATACCACACGATGTTTGGAAATTATTTTTAAAATTAGAAAAATGCCCTAGCTTAAGTTTAGACTCATATTTATAGAACCAATAACTTATTATTAATACTAAGCTAACATTTTATTGGAAAAAACTCTCAGCTTCATACATTTTATATTTTTTTATATGATTATATTTTTCAACTTGGCACAAATATTTCATTAAAACCAGAGTACCCACATAAAAACTTTTTGAATGATATATGTATCACAGAAATAAATAACTTACATAACATTGATATTTTAAATAACACTTACTATTTATTTAACAAGTTTGGTAGGGATCATACGAGATTAATTTTATCCCATAAAGTTTTTAAATAATATTCAAAATAAAGTGGAGAAAAAAGATCATCGTCAGGATACTTTCATTCTATATATTTTATTTTAATAAAGTTCGCCATTCCGGGCATATTTGGCGTTCATTGACTAACACAAAACTTTCTTTATTCGGGGCCAAAACTTTAAAAAAATAATTTAAACGAGACAATAATACAAAAACATATATCAATGATGTGACAAAATTTGACCAAACTTTTCGAACTTAATATAACATATATTTATTTGAGGTACCCAACCGACTGATTAAATCAGCACAGGAGAATATCTATGAGCGAGAGCAAAAGAGCCTAACAATTTTGTTTGGAAAAGTATTTTACTAATAACTTACAGAGTTCTTTTACATGCCACAGCTGAGATGGGACCGATGGCTTTACTTCCCCTCCGAGGGAAGTTGTGCTATAAATATTTATCGCTCAAAAGGAATCCGTAAAACCCGGATGGGATTGAACCCACGAACATAGGATCCTGAGGTGAGAAATTTACCCCAAGACCATCGAGGTCAAGTCTTAACATATAAAACTTTCATTTAAAGGTTCCAAATAAATCTACAATAACCTATTTTCTTGACAACTACCCCTAAACCCGTTCCCCTCATTCCCCCTCTATGACATATTCTTCCGTAGCAGTTCCTAAAAACAATTCACTCTTTTCTAAGGGTAAACTTACCCATATTAAGGTTAGAAAATAACTTAAAACGATATTATAAAACGCACCAATTATCTGGAACTGTTATCAACCGGGCTACGAACAAATAAAAGTGAAAAAATAAATGAGTATGATTCAAACGTATTCAGTGTATAGTGAAGGAAACTACGCTCCAATATACCATGTTCGCTGCTAGAATGAGCGAGATTATTCCACGGTAGCAGCAGTAGTTTATCAAGTGTTATGTTGTGCCTGCAGGTCGACCGAGCAAATAAACGTGTCCCACATGTTCGCAGCACATGTGTGGTGTAAGAGGAAGCGAGAGGAGAGATAGATAGCAATGAAGGGAGGAGTAGGAAACGTGCAGGACAGATAAAATAGGGAGGGCGGGGGGAGAGGGGCGAGGGTACAGTACGTAAAAGAGGTCAATCAAATCCGTGAGCACATACATAATACTTGAGGTTATATTTCTATGATGCCCGCTACTTCCAAAAACTTGCTGAAAGAGTCCGATAAAGTGTCCTTTCTGGGATTTTTTCTGCAACACAAAGGGCACGCAAAGTCCTGCTGGCTGCGGTGTCGAGGGAATTTCTCCCAAGAGACGGGTCTGCACTTTCATATCTTGCCGTGGTGCCCCCAAAAATTTACTTTGAGAGAGGCATTCAGTCAATGTTGCAACCAAAATGTAGTTTAGGTGAAGGAATGGAGGGATTGGGGGTGGGGGGTGCTAAATCCCCCTAACCACCGAAATCTAAGATGATTTATGAAGATGAAATAGCTCTAAAAGTTATTTTGAGTTTTTTAATGGTAAATAAGGATAGTGATTTAAATAATGTAGGCCCTAAGTGGCTTGCAAACAATGTATCAAAGTTATTATTTTTGTACTTTTTTAAAAATTGGTAATTTTAAGACACTTTTAATGTGTATATTCCAGGTTGTTTTTATCACCGTATCTTACACTCCCTTTGGGTTGTACACTTATGTACTAACTAAGCTAATTAGCTAGGGATGTGAAAGGTGGAATTTAGGGGAAGTATACCCGCATTTTGGCGAGGCGTATAAGATAGGTGGATAGATAGATAGGATTATCTGTCAAGGTACGAGTGTTATATTTCAGGATAAATGGAGAGTACGTTTCTTTAACATGGCGTCTTAATACCCGTTCGGGTTATAAGCTTATGCACTAATTACGCTAATGGTTTTAGGGATTAGGTAGATCATATGAACATGAAAAGTACCCACATTTGCGTGGAAGGTAAGCGAGAAACTATTTTGGAAAAAACACTCTCAGTACACCCGAGTGAGATTATAACCTCGATCTCCCCTCCATCGGCTGTCTAGTTTATTGCAGGAGTATCGCGTTAGACCACGCAGACACCGAAGCGGGTAAGAGTACCTTTTTAATATTAAGTTGTAAGTCTGCTCCTTAAAATGACTTAAAAGACAGGAAAACATAGCCTATAAATTCGACACATATCATGAGTCTATTTTTTAGTTATTATTATTATTAGCACCGCGTCTTACTACCCGTTCGGGTTATACGCACTTACGCTAATGTGTAATGGTAGGGTGATAAGGGTGATTGTGAGATGAAATGGAGGACCTACAGTTTAACGTGGAATCCGAACCACGGTGGAGACCTGGCATTACCCACATTCACATGATGTCTTGTCAGAGGTGAAGGAAGGGTTTGGTATATTTTTTAGTTATGCAGTATGATTTAAGTTCTTATTAAAATTATTTGCGGTCTTGAGAATTAATGGGAAGGGGGAGGAATTCTTTACTTCTTTACTAGCACTCTTTTGATTGCGCCACTTTTCTGCCAGATTGTGGTTCAGGAAGCCCAGGACGTCCTCCCCTGTTTCCTCCACAAGGTAGTTTGTCATCTTGCCATTGACTCATTCTTTCTCCCTTAGAATGTGAGTCATTACTAACCTTGCGCCGAGGGCTCTGCGCAAAANGGTGTGGTCCATTTGTTTCACAGAAAGAAAAGGTAAACTATGTAAAGTAAAGCGTTGAGTCATTTGTTTGTAGCTGGCGGCCCGTACTCTTGGCAGTAATCCACCAGTTCCTCATTCCGGTGTTCCTTCTCCTGTTCGCGAGCCACCTAAACAACATTGCAAGGTTCCTGTTGGTCCCTGAGCCAAAGTCATCGCGCGACTCCCTCTCGACGACTGACGTCTGTTGATGCAGGATGTAAACTAACCTTGCCTGCCTCACCTAGCGTCACTAAAACATAAGTGATATACCCAAAAGCTAATCCAGAAAACGAATAACTTATTTTAAAACTAAATACATTTATGTTTAGAAATTACACCTGGATTTGGTAATCAGATCCGGGGCTTTTGGCTCAGCGCTAAGTTTGCCAGAATTTGTGTGAAGGGAGAATGGACATATATTTAGGAAAACTACCTCAGTACATTCGAAAGGGATTCGAATCTCGACAACCTCGTTATAAGCAAACCAGATAAGATCAGGCTTACGCCTTTTCCCGCATGATCAGTGGTGCGGGTACATTCACTGATGGAAAAATAAGGAGGAGGGTTTGTCAGTAGAAGTTGGAGGAATGTGCGCTATCAGTCCCTAAAGTAACTTATGCACCCTCGACAGGGTGAAGAGATTATTTATACAGTCCCATTTTTTTTATAAAAAACAACAACTTATATTTATATTTCATTTCATGTTATCTGAAACGGTCACTTTTGATAAATAACAATAATACCTATAAAATAAATATAGTAAAATAGTAAAACGTAATCAATGTTGACCTTAAGAAAAGGTTGATATTTTTTAAAAGTTTACTACTTAAAAAATCCTGCTACACACAAGCTTTGGTTTATATAGTAGAGTATCATTAAGTTCAACCGCTTAAAATTAAAAATATATATTTTGTAAGTTTGATCATTATCGATAAGTGGCAGGAGTACCCTGCATTTCCCGGGTTAACAGCGCAATGAATCGTGTTACTAGCCCAGGAAACGCTTTTATTTACTTCAAACAGACAGAAAAAAAACTTCATTTTATTTCTTCCGAACCAGGTTTTAATGCATTTAAAAAAATTTAATAAAATATTTAAAATTTCAGCTTTGAGGTGCACATGTTTATACAGAGGGACTACTAATTTTAAAATTTCAGATCTCTTCGTGCAGCAGATATCGCGCAACGCTCATAACAAGACAGACTATTCATTTTACTAATATATATTATAAAATAAATGAATACGCCATCAAGGAGTTTTTATTGCTTCACTTTTTTTTAGAACCACGTATTACTACCTGTTGAGGTCATATGCCTATGTACTAACTACACTAATGGGCTAGGGATTATGAAGGATTAATTTATAGGAGGTGCACCCGTATTTGCATGAAGGGAAAATGGAAAACCATTTAGGGAAAACCACCCTCAGTGAACCCAACTGTGATCGAAACATGGTATTCCCGTCTTCAGCAGTCTAGTCCAACTCAAGAGTAGCGCGTTAGACCACTTGGCCACCGAAGCGGGTGCTTTAATTAATATTTGTGAGTTCGCTATTAGAGTATTTAGTTCATTTAAAATCTGACAAAGAAGAATTATCTTATCGTGAGGGGTAAAACACAGTACACAAACATCGTATTATCTGTATGTATGAGAATCGCGAGGAATTATGTTTCTGCAGGTGTGGAAACATTGATCCTCGTTGTGTGTTGGCAGTCGTGTGTGTAAACAAATCATTCGCCTCGCATGTTGTGATTGTGTCACGTTCAAAGTTGTTCAATAAGTGACTGGGTAATCATCAGGACAAAGTGAGCTGATTTTTAATCACTCACAGTAATCGCCACGGAGTGCACACGATCAAATTTTCACTAGAATTAGTGAAGAGACAGTAACTCGTATTTTGACAGGGAGGTTTATGTTTTCTGTATATAATTTTATAAAGTTATTTTAGTGTGGCTATGTACACACGTCATAAAGAAAGGTTGTTGTTAAAAATTTAGCTGGGGCACAAAGGGGTGGGTGGGTCATAAATTAAATTGTATGTGCCGCATCCGCAATACATCCCCTCTTTAAATATCCTGGTGTCACCACTAGACACTAACATGGCTGGTTATACTTTTAAGATTCTTGATTTGGAAATTGAAATTGAGGGTTTATTTGAGAATGATTGCATTGATAATGTTTTAGTTTCTATCCTCTTTTCAAGAAAATGGCAGCACAGTTACTCTAATTTACCTCTTTATCTTTTTTTTTGCCTTAATTTAAGTCACTAAATATATGATCGAGGTAGATGTATTCCTAAGAATAAAAATGCGTCTTGGTAAATATATGTAGACAAATCACTAAGCGTTATAGCAAATTAACTAACGAAACTTACTAACTTCAAAAGAAAGTACATAATGTTTATGAATTTTATAAATAGGTGACCTGGTGGTCTAGGGGTAATGTGTCGGACTTCTGTGCTGGGATTCGGGGTTCAATCCTTGGTCCTGGCACAGATTTATCTGATTACCAAACCCTTCCTTCACCTCTGACAAGACATCTTGGGAATGTGGGGAATGCCAGGCCTCCACCGTGGTTCAGATTCCACGTTAAACTGTAGGTCCTCCATTTCATCTCACAATCACCCTACCATTACACATTAGCGTAAGTGCGTATAACCCGAACGGGTAGTAATACGCGGTGCTATTAATAATAATAATAATAATAATAATAATAATAATAATTTTATAAATCGTGTACGGTAACATTCTGTAAATGCACAAGGAACCTGTTTGTTGTTATGGAACTTTCATTGGTTCAGTTTGAAGTGTTATTTTTATCTGGTTTTTTTTTTATGCCTGCTCGTTGCTCGTCATGGGATTCTTATTAATCACGTGGTGTAACCGTAGTTTTCCACGCACTTGCACATCAGGTCTTAGGTCTATTTTATATTAGAAACACAGGCATAAAAATTATGTTAGAGTTATCAGAATGGAATGACACTCGATTATCCTGCAACGCAGATGGAAATAAGAGGTTTTCAATACGTGGCAGTTTAAAGTTTGAAATTTGGATATGTGTGTGCGCCGCGGGTCTTAGCTACAGAAGGGTTGCAGGCCAGTGAGAATTGCAATTAGAAGAGCCCTTTTCTTTGTATATAATCAGACAAGAAGGGTTCTAGAATCTTCCAATTTCATAAGACCTCACCATGATTTCGTCAGCTTTTGGAAACCGAGAAAGAGATTAAAACAGCCGCTAAAAATACCTGAGAGTGTCTTGTTTTTCATAAATGCTCGGAAGAGGGATGGAACCTGTTAAAAAAGCCAGAATTTTAAGACGGAGACACAGAGTCTTGTCAACAACATGAAAAATAAAATATAAAATGACCACTAAGGTTTGCTAAAGCAGTAGAGAAGATTTTTTTTATCACATATGGATTAATTGAGTTTAATATCATAAAATTGTTCATTAACTTGAAATATATAAAGGGTGGGAACTTTTGATTTGGGATAATATTACAAAAGGGAAGATCTATATCATTACAAGTTATCCAAAGACCCATTACTTTTAGAAACTTACTCACCGCACATTTGTCAAATAAATACGAAAACGTTTATACTTTTACTCTACAAATTTGTATGGAGGGAGCGGGTGATACTCATTTTACAATTTATCCATTTGTGATATCCGTAACTTAAACTAACTATTAGCCTGTACAGGTAAACAATTCGCCTGGAAAGAGAATGAAGTTTCACTATCCGAATGTACTCTGCTTACCCAGTCAAAATTATATTTTCCTTTAAAAAAATACATTTGACCAACCGGTTTTTTCATGATTATAAATATAGTGAACAACGCATGTATGTTAGATAGCTATTTAAAAAAAAATTGAATTGAAAAGATAATTTCATAAAAGGTTTATGACGACTGCAACCTGTAACTCAAAAAAGCAAAATCAACTTGATACTCTCAAAACGTCTTGGTGTATCTGCAGCCGAAAGGCAAGCAGCAAATTAAAGACCCATTAAGATATTTCTCTTTAATTGCAGTCAAATTATCAACTACTTATTAATATTTAAATATTTTAAGACAGTTGTAAATACAGATACTTAATAATTTTAACAAATTAGAGTTGTTAAGTTAGGTTGATCTAAATTTTAGATGGTGATAGTCATAGGTTTTATTAAGAAACTACAAGATCGCCCTTGAGTTACAAAAATCCCGCTTTTACCAAGATAATGACAGGGTTTAAGAAACCGGATGTTTTCGTAATAAACGATATAGTGGGTGTATGAAAACATCACATGACGAATCAACCAACGTGATAACAGAATTTAACCAAAGTCCGCACAGCAATACAACCAGGATGACCTTATAATAAGTTCAGGCCTCATCGAGAGAATCCTAAATTTAGGTGGTACCCCCGAAAATGCAATTATTTTATTTTACTAAGGCGTTCAAATGAAATATTTCAATTTAATTAATAGTCGACCCAGAAACTCACAGAAAATCACACTCTCATTGCAGTAATATTATTTAACGATGTAGTAAGCTTGGGACCATTGTGAGGTTGGTGAAATAATTTTCTAAAACTACCTCACGAGATCTAAGATAAATATGGTGGAGCCCCCCATGGCTCCAAGAAGCACAGTTTGAAAAACACTGCTCTAAAAGAGCAAAGGCAACATTTAATTTATTCTATGGTAGAATTTGGTTAAAAAACACTTTTAGAAAAAACATGTTTTTATTTTTTCATATTCAACTTTGACAGCGTTTTACTATATTATTATTGTTCTTTTTTAGGGATTGATAATGCTGATGAAATATTACACTTGAAGATCACATGACTTGATCTATGAATGGGTGAAAGTAAATCTATTAACTTTTCTAGTTGTCAAATAAGTTTCTTAATACAAACATTAGACTGTGACTATCCGAACGCAAGGAACTGGGAAGGTCATGGTTTGATGCTCTTTGTGAAGTACAACATATGGCTGGACCTGTGTTAATGGATTAAAATGTTAACTCAGATTATAAAAAAACAACAGAAATAGCATTCAACAACTTATTTAAAACAAAATTGAACTGTTGCCTATTTCGATTTAAATGCTTGCAATTGGTTATAAAATTGGATTGTTTTATTTATGCGTGTGTTATAATTATATTTTTATACTATGAAAGTATAACGGAGACTATATCAGAATGGCATAAAAAATGTATTGTTTACTTGAAGAAGTTCAAGTATAATTAAAGGATGATCAAATTTCGCATGTAAAATAATGAACAGAACATTTTGATATCGTATAAATAAATGGTATATAAAGGATGAAAAGCTTATTTAAAGTTTAAAAAATAATATTCTAAGCAAAATATTTAATAAAATAACTCTTCAGAGTTTGCATTCTTTTGACTAGGGCCTAACTTTACAAATTTAAAATGTCTAATATTTGTTGTGGTGTTTAGGGCACATTTGTCTATGTATTAACTTTATTTCCAATGAATAATGTTTACGCACTTTAGCAGAACTATTTAAGCACTTAAACGTACAATTAAATTAAATTATACTGGGTGGTTTGAATTGTCAATAACCCATTAATATCATATTATATTTTTAATTTCCTCCAGAAGAGATTAGTACACATTCTGCGAAAATAATAATAAATATGGCTAATGTTTGGACTCAAAACCCAACCTCTTAAGTAAAAGCTGGGCGTGAGTACCATTCACCTAGTCCTGCTTGTTCCAGATGTGTTAAGGGCCTAACAAAACATATAAAATTAACGTTATAAGATTATGTCTAGTTTTTCCATAAACATATTTTTATTTATGTAAAAATGTAAAATATCACAATTCATGTTTGTCTCAGTTTAAAAAATAAATATTTTTACTCAAAAATTTGTTTCCAAGATGTTATAAATATTTGTTTCAGTCAATTTCTTATGTCGGTAAATTTCAAATAATATGTTTTGGTTTTGTATAGTCGGGATGGAAAGGGAGGGTGTGGGGGGTATGCTGTGACTTTATTTTGAAAGAGGGTGTAAATCTTTCAGCGCCGGGGATCATTCCACCCGACATGACGCCCTATTCACACTCACTACGATGTCCGCTAGGAAATTCTTAACGAAATGTTATCGTAACCGCTCTCTTTTGACTCGGAGCCAACAGCGATTTGTTGGATGATGTGACCGGAGACTGTTTACCTTTTGAAACTTTAAAGATCGTGCTTGGGAAAAAACTAATATATATATATATATATATATATATATATATATTCCCCCGTTAATATTAGTGCCTTTAAATATTTTAAGCGACACGCATCGGATGTGGTTATAATTTACAATAGCGTTTTTTTGTTTAAATTTTAAAATTCTTCATGTTGAATTATTGTTTAAATATTTAAATACATTTTAAAGTCCTAAACCTAAACCATGATGTATATTACTATGAATTAATAAAACACTGAAAAAGCACAATAAAGCTTATACTTTTAATTTTCTCGGTGAGCTCGTGGTTCTGATCTTAAGAGCGGGAGAAATATGAGTTTTACAAAGCATTGTTATTTTTAATAGTATCACAACGTTTCAGTTGCTAATAATCACTTATTTCTAACGACTACAGAAATAAAATAAATACTGTATATAAAAATATATGGCCATGATAGTAAAAAACCCAAATGATTTGTTTGTAGTTTGCCTGCCATTTGATTGTATCCAAAAAGTTCGGATACTACCATTTATATAGGCCTGTAATTCATTTATATTTTTTAGGATTGTGTACAAATATGCCATATATTGTATGTATCTATGTCACATATATGCCAGAAAAACATACTATATGAGCTTGATACTTATCCATGTGCCCACCGGTAAGTCCGATAAAAATTCATGCACAACGTTGTACACAGGTTAAAACAATAATTTTTTCGTCGTATCTTTCCACACATTTGGGTTATCCGCATTTTTACATTAATGGGATCGGGATGAGGAAGTTAGAGTTAGGAGAAATATATTCGTGTTTTCATATAGAGTTATTGGGGAAACTGTTTAGGAGGGGAAACAATGTACACCCGACCAGATTTCGAGCCCCAACCTACCCGTCATCAACAGTGCAGTCTATTTCGAAAGTGTCGCGTTGAAGAGAATGTAAAGTTGTAGAATATTAATCTAAGGGGATCCAGAATCCTTATCTACAATTAGTAAACGTATAGGAAAATGGCTGTGTTAGGCTAGCTTGTGAGTTACGTGTCATGTGCTGCTATAATGTATGTGTTAATAAGGTGCAAGCTAAATAATATGTAATAAATTAATGACACTCAAATCCGACACCTTATCCGAGTTGGTAAGGTGTATACCTAATGAGCTTTGAGTCCCAGGTTCGATTCCCGGCATATCCAAATAATAATTTATCATTATTAAACGGTGGATTCTCCTTTCTCAAAGATTAATTAATGACTGGGGGCTGGATGTTGTGTCTGTTCTTGATCTAATCATTTATAGGTCATATGAAATTATCAGTCGGTTCATAAATCCCACGTTAAATATCTCAGATAATTATACAAAATACAATTAATAGTCGGATTACTAGGTCCTATGAGTTTAAGCATCATCCTCTCATATACTGGATTGCCGATGAAGGAGGGATAGAGTTAAAATCCCAGTCCGGTTGTATTTATAGTGGTTTTATCTAAATGGTTCCTCACTCGCCCTCCACGTGAATGGGCGTATATTTAATCTATATTTTACCCTCCTCATCCCTTCCCCATTAGTATAAATATGCGAGTAGGTTGAATTGGTAGCAGTAAAATATGATGAAAAAAATAAAATAAGGAAACATCTTTTAAACATAAGCTTTTTATATGAAATTAAAATCAGAGATTAAAAAAACAACTTTATAGTATATTCTCACTTGAAAATCTTCAGATCATGTTCCACAACACTTTAAGAAGTTGTGTTGCGTGCCCCAGTTTGTCTACTACATCAATGGCGTGGTGTGAGGAACAAAACACCATGAGGTTCCCCGTGTGAGGTGCGAAGTGGTTGCGAGCCGCTTTTTTCTGGTCTCAGTTTATTTACATTGGCTCGTTTCCAAGCACCAGGAGTACACACGTACAGGAAGATCACAAAACACAGTGACATGCCGACACTGTCGCACTACTGCTCTAACTATAGCGAGACTGAACTATCATAACTTTCCCTCGTCTACTCTGACTATAGCGAGACTGAACTATATTAACATTCCCTCTTCTGCTCTAACTATAGCGAGACTGAACTATCATAACTTTCCTTCGTCTACTCTAACTATAGCGAGACTGAACTATCATAACTTTCCTTCGTCTACCCTGACTATAGCGAGACTGAACTATATTAACATTCCCTCTTCTACTCTGACTATAGCGAGACTGAACTATCATAACATTCCCTCTTCTACTCTGACTATAGCGAGACTTAACTATCATAACATTCCCTCTTCTACTCTGACTATAGCGAGACTGAACTATCATAACATTCCCTCGTCTACTCTGACTATAGCGAGACTGAACTATCATAACATTCCCTCTTCTACTCTGACTATAGCGAGACTGAACTATAGTAACATTCCCTCTTCTACTCTGACTATAGCGAGACTGAACTATCATAACATTCCCTCGTCTACTCTGACTAATGCGAGACTGAACTATCATTCCCTCGTTTGCTCTGACTATAGCGAGACTGAACTATCATAACATTCCCTCGTCTACTCTGACCATAGCGAGACTGAACTAACATTTCCTCGTTTGCTCTGACTATATCGAGACTGAACTAACATTCCCTCGTTTGCTCTGACTATATCGAGACTGAACTAACATTTCCTCGTTTGCTCTGACTATAGCGATACTAAAGTAACATTACACTATTGTTCTCCTACCTCTTCCCTTTCTCCAAGTGAATAATGGTCAGTTGAACCTTAACTCCAGCCCAATAGAAAATATTTGATATTTCAAGTAGTTCAACTTTCATTAGAGCTCACTAATAAACACCTATAAGACTGATTAGGGGTAAACTGAGGCACTAAAGAAATTATATAATACTTTATATTATGTTTTTGAATTTAATTAAATTAAAATATAAACATTTATGGCATTAAGTTATTTCTAATAAATTTATGACATATTTTAATACTTCCTTTTGTACAAAAATATAGTAGCGTCAGATAAAAACGAGGTATGCTTTGATTCCAAAATATGTAACAATGAATATAGTTTCACCAATTTATGAAGTTAAGCCTTCATTTCAATTTATTATCTTCTTAAATGTTGGTGAACGTCACCTTTTCACTGTTAACCTGTTGCAAGGACATGCGTGCTATGTGCAAGTGTTCGAAGTTTACTAATTGTTGCGACCGCAGGTCGGATACAACTGACATGTGGTGGATGTATATCACGTAGCTTCCAGTCAACCAGAGCCACCTAATAACCAAGCTATGGAGAAAACTTTTAGGGCGGACTAATAAAACACATTCGTGAACAAATCTATGTAACTAGTGGGTCACTGCAGCGATGGCTACATATTATCTCAGTAAAATATATTTGCAACTTTTTATTGTGAATTTTTTTATAAAATTAGACTTCACTCAACTTAATAGCTAAAGATTTACTCGTCAAAGCCTATAAGATTTTCGTAGGTTTGGCTTTTGGTTTTAAATATCAAGCAAAATCAATATTTTCCCCCTTTACACCACGACGAAAACATTAAAATACCCCTTTTCCAGCTCTTTATATTTCCCCCCTTTACACCACGACGAAAACATTAAAATGACCCCTTTTCCAGCTCTTTATATATTTATTGTGTAATGCCACTTACGCGATAATTGAGCTATTATTTTAAAACAAAGATAAAATATTTTATTTACTAATATACAACCCTACACAAATGAGATTTTCCACAATAATGTAAAAAAAAAAGATTTTTCAGATAAGACACTACGCACACAGAAGAAAAACTGGGAATTCGCTGGGAAAACTGAATTTTCGTTGGGAGCTATCATTTTGGTCGACATTCTAGATCCATAAACCTTAAAATGAATTACCATTGGTCAAAATAAGTTCAACCGTTTACTCGTAATCTCAACTGCCGGAAATGGGCCTATAAAATTATATATATATATATATTACTAGTGGATCGTTGAAGCGATGGGTGCAAATAATTGCACTAAGATGTATTCTAAACTTTTGATTGGGAAAAGATATGTACAATTAGTGCTCACTCAACTTTCCAGTCAAAAGTTTACTCGTCAAAGGCTATCAACTTTACATAGATATTTAGTTGTCTATATTTAATTTAAATCAAAACGTCCCCTTCAAGCCACGATGATAACTTTAAAACTTTCTTACTCTAAGTTCTCTAGCTATTCGTTGCACCAAGCCACTCAATTAAGAATTGAGCTGTTATTCTTGACCAAAGAGAAATATTTTATTTACCGATATACAATTAATTTATATACAAATCATTGTTTTATGGTGATGTAAGCAAAGAATTATTGTACAGATGAGCGCCACTGCCCACACATAAGTAAAAGATGGAAAATTCGCTAGGGAAATTGTGTTTTAGTTATAGGCTACTATTTTTGCCGACATCATGGACCCCTAGCCATTAAAATGAATGTCCGTTGGTAAAAATTGCTTAAACAGGTTTCCCGTAATTTAATTGATCTTATATATAATATATATAAGATCTAGAAGGAGAAAGAGAGTGAGACATTGATACAATGTGAGAATGAGAGTGTCAGTGTACGAGTGTGTGATTGTGTTAGTGTATGAGTGAGTGTGAGATTGAGATTGTTAGTGTTAGAGTGGGAATGTGAGAGAGTTATTGTGAGAAAGTGAGTGTGATCGAGTGAGTGTTAGTGAGTTATAGGGAAAAGAGAGTGTATAAAAGATAATGTGTTTGAAACAAAGTGTGTGTGAAACAGTGTGTGTGTGAAAGAGAGTTTGTGAGAAAGGGCTTGTGTGAGATACATAGTGTGTGCGTGAGAGATTGTAAGAAAAATAGAGTGGTTGAGAAAGTGTGTTATAGAAGTAGAGAGAGTGCGAGAAAGATTGTGTGATAGAAAAAGATTGCGAAAAAGAGAGATTGTGTGTGATAGAGTAGGTGTGTGGAAGAGAGAATGTGTGTGTGTGTTAGAGAGAGAGAGAAAGTTAGTGTGTGGTAGGTATAGAGAGTGATAAGATAGCTGGGGTACACAAAACATTACTTTATAATACTTTCCACTCAAAATCAAGAAGTAGCAGGGACACATAATTGAACTTATTTGTTTTGAAATATTATTTGAAAAATAAACACTAAAACTTATAGGCCTACTTATATCGTAAAATAGATGGGATACGTAACATATTACTTTGAAATACCAACAACACATACACACTCAAAATTAATTGGTAGTTAGGAAATCTAACTAAACACTTTGGTACTGTGGTACTATTTAAAAAAACAACACCAAAACCCATATTTAAACAAATAAATAGGTATCTAAACACATTTCAAGAACATTTAATCAATTTTTGAAGATATAATCCATACCCAAAAGTATTTAAACATAATTGTATCGATATTAATTTACAATTCATGCGCGATACAACATTCCAATAAAAATAGATGTGTCCCCAGTCTAGGATATTAATTCCTTCAATCAAAGAGTGTATGTAAAAGATATGCTAGGACCAGCTATTATAATGGTAATTTTGTGGTCGGAGGTATATATTAAGAAATAAATAAGAAGTATCAATGCAAATAAATAAATATTTTTAATCTACATACATACATAAATACATACATACATAAATACATACATACATACATACATACATACATACATATATATACATACATATATATACATATATATACATACAAGAAACAGTGTATATAATTCAAAAAACTTATACGTACTTAATCCATCCTCACTAACTTTCTCCAACCTTCCTCATACTTGATTACTCCCTTCACTTCAACAACATTCATATACCAAGTCATACGTGCTCTTTTATTCTTAAAACTCTTAATATTTCTCTTTTTCACACTTTAATTTGCAACATCTAGCCACGTCGTCAATGGCATACCCCTTCCTTTTGATTCACACAATCTAACTTCTTATATTTGCTTCATCACTCGATCCACAATCATCCTCTCAACATGCATAAGGCACTTCTTTCACATTGCTATATTGGATTCCTTTTCAAACAGCACTCCTTCAGCACCCATTCATTACTGACTTTATCCCTACGAGTTTTTCCACATACCTTTATTAGATAGCTCATTCCAACTGCATTCACCTAGCTCTTGTGTTTCTACTAAAAAACTCACGCTTTACATCTATAAGACAATGTTGGCGTTAACAAACTTTTATATACTGCCACCTTTGCCTCTTTCAATACTTCATTCTTCGCAATATTACACATACATCCAACTGTTCTCAGAGATGCATTCACCTGCCTGTCTATTTCACCATCTATCCTAACATTTCTCCAAAATATTCTGCCTAGATACACAAAAGCATACACTTGTTCTAGCAATTTTTCATTTATATTACGTTAACAATCATTTCCAATCCATCCTTATCAAAAGCTACCACCTAAGTTTTGATACATTTATACAAAGATCCATTCTGCCTGTCACCACATTCAAACGATTTAATGCAGTCTGCAAGTCACTTTCATTCTCAGCAATTATTATGGCATCATTTGAATATAACAACATCCTTACATTCACATTGTTCATTTGTACGCCAACCACTTCCTTACAAGTATCTTTCATACACTTATCCATGAATACATTAAACAACCATCGGGACATAACACAACCTTGTCTAGCACTCTGATAAATGTCAAACAATTCGCTAAAAGTTCCATCCACCCTAACGCACTAATTCTCCCATCATACACCACCTCAATTGCATTTATTAACCATGGCTCCTCACCATAATCTATCAAATCATTCCATATCATACTCCTATTCACCTATTCAAATTAACGAATGCACAATACACTTTATTCCTAACTGCCATACAGTTCTCAATCACGTACTGCAATACAAATATCTGGTCTATTAAACCTATACCTGGCATGAAACCACATTGAACACACTAAATCTTGTCCGCAGATTTTTCAATTAAAACTCTCGCAAAAATTTTGTCCGGAATACTCAACAAACTAAATGACCTATAGGATAATTCCTACATTCACTCTTACTGCCTTTGCCTTTGTATTAAGGAACAATGACAACATTCTTACAGTCATTAGGGACGTTCTAAATCCCAGCACGCACCTTGAACCACTCACATTTTTGTCATAAATGTTATATTTGTTGAACTTACAACTTAAGTAAGAGTTGAATTATCATTTTTAAACAAAGAGAAATATTTTTAATAGAATAAGTTATTATATTCAGCCAAGAAGAAGTATTTTATTTACAGGTATAAAACCATCTGTATATCAGGGTTTCCATGGTGATGTAAACAAATAATGAAAAGCAGCACATTTTTTGGGAAAATAAGATTTTCTTTGAAAACTATTATTTTTCCCAACATACTGAACGATTAACCTTTAAATGAGAGATCGTTTGTAAAAATCTGTGGAGCCATTTCCTCGTAATTTTTATTTCTGGAAGCAGGCCTATTAAATTACATAAGATAAGATGTTTGGGATGTTGAAAAAGTAATGCAGGCCTTTTAATAGTGAACAATTTTGATACAAAGATTATAATGGCTCTTGACCTTTTATATGCTCTCAGAACTAAAAAAAAGGGGGGGGATTTTATAAATATGTATTTTTGTCTCAGAGGCTAGAGCTTATACCATGCTATGGATTTACTTCAAATTTGATATTTAAATGTTATTTGATTATATCTCGAGACCAGATAGTGATTTTAATTACAACTCTAGACTAAGCATAGCTTACTACACACTAAATTTTTAAAATGTGAAATTCATCCAAACTTTCTCAAACGCTCTTGTTCAAAATCGATATCTGGGGAGCGTTTTGAAATATATAATTAATCCTATGAATTGGATCTTTTAAAGACATCTTTGTTTAGGAGTAGTTTTTCTGATGAATTAATTATTTTTAAATTGGTGTTTCCACAAATTATTATGAAGGTCTGGTTCAAAATGAGCCCTTGGGAAGTATTTCACGTTATAGACGAGACTCTACTTTTCTTTTTAGAAAAATTAATTCAATATCAGTTCAGAAAAAAAAATCTAGAATTTCTAATTCCGGCCTAAAATAAACTAATGAGAGAGTAGATAAGATTTTGTCTCACCATTTACTTTATTACGTTATTAACGACCTAATATCAGGGTTAGAAATGAGGAGGGAGATACAAAAACAAAGGGATGGATACCATATTAAAAGTACAAGAGAAAAGGGAGGAAAGTCACTTTACACACATTTTCCAGGACAACTTTTATATATCAAACCCTTCAAGGACCCGAACAAGTACTTAAACATTAAAAAATATATATATATGACATACTTTTTTAACCATAGTCTAAATCTCAATAGAAAGGTATCATGATTGTCTAACATATGGAAACACTAACTAAATTTGAGTTAAAATTGGACTTTAATCCTGAACCCATCATATGGGAAACCCCGTCATAATCTGAGATTCAAACCCCAACCTTCCCACTACCGATAATCCAGTAGATTGCGGGTTCGATGCTTTAGGCCATGCAACTACAGGATACGGCTAAAATTTATATTTAGAAAACGATTAGACTGTCCCCTGTCTAAGGTCTAACTCGACACCTCTAGTTTGACTGCACCGTTAACGGGACGGTCCGGCACGTTTTTGTCTGACTGTACCCTCGTGTTTTATTAGGGTCAAAGTCATGAGAGAGGTGAAAGCGTAAGGGGGAGAATGTTGACCATAAAGAGCTGTAAGCCTCAATCGGAATTTTCTTTTCATCTCGCGTAGTCTGTGTCCACAGAGGTCTTTTAACTCTCCCCTTGTCCGTTGTTGGGACACCTTCCCCACCAAGCTCCTTGTCTCGACTTTCAAACCTTGGGTCAGAATAATGTCACACTCTCTAGTTCGATAATTTTAAAGAAACAAGGAGATGAACTTTCATCATTACTTTTCAGCCTAAAATTCGAAATTAATGTGTTATTAGGGCAATGCAAGCTAGAACGGAAGGCTTGACAATAAACGCTACAACGCAGATGTTAAGACACGCATATGATTTAGATTGGTTGGGTAATATTAGGGAAGCTGTAGCAAGAAACACATATATTCATTAGAAACCAGCAGGGAAATAGATGTTCGATTGAATATTGATAAAAACCAGGAATATTATCACAATTATCACAGAGAGAACAAAGATTGAAGATGATAATTTATAGATTATTGTAAACAACATCTTATTTGGTAAAGTTAATGAGCTCAAATATTTAGGAACAATTTTAAGAATAAATAACGATATAACAGTGGAAATTATGATAGTAGTAAAGTCGGTAAATGCATGCTATTATGAGTACAACTCTGTCAGTGAGCTGTTAACATTTTGCCTGGTGTGAATATACAAAACATTAGTTTTACCGGTGGCTCTTTTTGATTGTAAAACATGGTGTTTTAATTTACATGACGAGAAGAAATATGGGGTGTTCAAAATGAAATTTGCTCCAAAAGAAGATGCAGATAATAAAGAGTGTAAAAGGTTGCATAATTTTGAGTTACATACTCTGTACTCCTTGCCAGATACTGTTAAGTTAATCATTTCACAGTTTACGGTGAGCAGGACATGCAGCGCGAATGGAAGGAACTAAAACCGTGTTCATGGAAGTGACTGGAAAATCTAGTAGGAAGACTTAATCACACATGGGAGAATAACATTAGAATGGATCTGAGAGAAAAAGGGTGTATTACTTATGTGAGTGCGTAGATGAACTTTCGAGTTCTTAATCCCATAAAGTAAGTAAGCAAGCTTTTATAAGGCTCTTTTCCCATGGTGCATCTCAGGCCTATTGAACTTAGGGGGAATCGAACCTTTTGCCGCTGACCCTTACTAAGTAAACCCGCTACCTACTAAGATCAAGTATTTGTACTGAAATAATCACGAATAGACAAAGATAGCGCCTGCGAACACGGAGTATACTACATGTACTACACAAATGATGAGCGGGTTGGCAAACATTCAACTAGAGGGAGAAGATCTAATCGCACTAGCACTGAACCATTCGATATATATTTTATTATAATTGGTTTTTTGGCCAAACAAACTTTAAATATATCTAAGCGTTTTATATATAAAGTTTTAAACATTTTGAAAATATCTTGTATAATTATTTTGGGAAGCCAAACATTTAAGATATTGTGGTTATCGATAATTTTGTGATTTTCCCGACGCTACATTTCTCTGTTATAAGTACTACAGTAGTTACTTAGACAACACAATTAACAATCAAACAGATATTTACAAAATTTACTTAATACATTTCATCATTAAAAATTCACTAATATATAATCATGATTTTGGGGACAAAGTATAGAAATGTTATTGGTGACCTGGTGGTCTAGGGGTAAGGTATCAGATTTCTGTGCTGGGGGTCTGAGGCTCAATCCTCGGTCCCGGGGACCCTACCATTACACATTAGCGTAAGTGCGTACAACCCGAACGGGTAGTAAGACGCGGTGATAATAATAATAATAATAATAATAATAATAATGAAATTTTATTTTTTCTTCTCTGCATCGCGTCTTAGTACCCGTTTGGTTCATATCGACGGCCGTGTTTATATGCATACATTAAACAATAAGGTAACACGTTAGACCGTTTGATCACTGATGCGGGCTGAACCTTTTTTTGTTCAAAACAAATTATCTCTGGTAAATCCTTAATTGTTTTAATTTTGAAATAATACTTAAATATAGTATGTACTTTCGGGCAATGCTTTTCTTTGTTTCAAACATTCATAAATATTTCTTCCTACCCATTTTTAAATGAATGTTAAAAATCTAATAAAAGATTTTAAATACAACTTCGTGGCACACACTTTTGTGCACAGAGGCTAGTAATATTAAAATTTCAGCTCCATACTTGTAGTAGATATCGTGCAATGATCATAAAAGTCAGACAAACAAACATTTAATTTTATTAATATAGAAGATACTTATTTTAAATTATACCAACGTACTGGTGTAACAACTAACGTACTCTAAGGTAGTATTGAAAAATAGCAAGCTTACCTTGCTTGATCCCAGAATGATGTAGCTTGTAAGATAGGACCATAGTGTAATCAGTCAAAGTAAGACTGCTATAAGGCAAAGTCCTCGTGGTGTAAATTTCGTTTATTTTTCGTCAGTTAAGTGTATATAGCAAAGTTTACTCCAAAAACAAAAAAAATACTTCATGGCGTGAGCCCATAAGCGGACTATACCGACCGAACAGCCGTCTCCGTTAAAAGTGATAGCGATAACATTTGTGGATATAAGGTCTCATGTGGTCAGCATAATGAACCCTCCAGCAATTAATCTCAGCTTTATAGACCAGAGCTGCTACTTGTTTATTCAAGTAATTCCCCATTTATCCCCACAAGACTGAGTTTTAGCTCGTTTCAGACCCACAAACAAATTACGGAAACGCGGGGAACGAACCTGGGACCTCTGGTTCTGTAATAAAGAAATCTGACCACTAGAACACAGAGGTGGTCATATCAAAGCTGACAATGTAATAAAATATATACTAGTATTCATCTCTAAATGCCATATATCCATTTTTATAGCTTAGTTATATAATATAGCACGCTTTTTTGCGAGATAGAAATTAATATTGAACCAAATCACCCAATAATTTCGTTCAGGGAATACCATACCGAGTAAAAAACAAAAATCAATACGCGACCAGTGTATAGTAATGAAAACTCTCCCGTAAATTAAAAAATCAGAACATATATCTAGTGCATAAAGTTCGTTTGAAAACCAACATATATTTCTGTTTTGATTTATTAAACTCCACACTATAAAATGTTACTCATTCCCTACCTATTTTCCACTGTAAATCAAATATCAAAGTATATACATTTATAAATACGTTTGAATCCCAACAGAAATAAATCTTAAATCGGGTTCAAAGGTCCGTGTTCAGGAACGAGAGAGAATAGAAAGAAAGAAAAAAAAGCGTGGGGTTTGTGATGCGCTGGAAAACGTTGTCTCATCGGGATGGTTTTAATAATTATTGCGACATATTGATTTCATATGAAACGATGTGCACGAGCCCATGTGTGCATGTGTGTGAGTTGTCAACCAGGCGAATTGTGTTTTTCTCGTTAAATCTGTTATTTATTCCCCTCAATATCTGACAAACACCAGAGATATTTTCATGACGAGCCAATGCTGTGATGAGAGAATAAAGGGCATAATCTACCTCGTGATTTTGGTCATTTGGTGAAAACACGGCTTTTTTTTATGGACCTTTCGAAAGTTAATATTAATTTAGATTTTGTTTAATTATTATATTTTACCACTATTTTTGCACCGCTCGTCCAAACGATCTGCATATTTGCACTGATAGATTAAGGATGATAAAGATAAAATTCATGGGAAATGAACCCTTCATCTATCCTAAGGTATCAAGCATGTTATAAGAAATTTAAATAGTATAAGGTATCGGGTGGTAAGGTGTAGGGAAGTGTTTTTGCTTTTTTTACAGAAAAACTTTTTTTGCCAAAATAAATAAAATATATATATTCATTAGAAACATAGAATTGGAATTTTCTTCACTTGGTGAGCTCAACAGTTCTTTTATTTATTATTTTTATTATTTAGCACCGCGTCTTACTACCCGTTTGGGTTATACGCGTTAAGTAATAATTACGCTAATGGATTAGGAATTATGAAGGTTGAATTAGAGGAAGTGAACCCGAATTTGCGTGGAGGGAGAGTGGAAAACCATTTAGGAACACCCCCCCCCCCCAGTTCANCCCCAGTTCACCCGATCGAGATTCGAACCTAGATCTCCCCGTCCTCAGCAGTCGAGCTTAACACGACTAGCGCGTTAGCCAACTATGCCACCGAGGCGGGTCTCAACAGTTCTTGAATATCTGTCAAGGGTGTCCTGAAATTTAATAGCAACTTTTTCTCTTCAATTAAATAGTTTCTCATCTAATGCCACTATGTTTTTTTTAAAGTAATGTTTGATTTATTTAGGCCAAAAAATGTTTTGCTGTAAAAACTTTAAAAACACTTCTCTTAACTCGCAGCCTCTACATCCCCACCTTAATATGTAAATGTACATTTTATTTTCTAAACTATATTTCTTCCTAAAAGGATGGAGACATATTTATTTGAATAAATATTGAATTTAAATAATAATAATAATATAATATACGTAGACAATAAAAAAAGTAGGTGTGTAGAAACGACGAATGATTGTGGGGACCTTTGATAAAGTTTAAAAGTTGATTGGGGTAGAAAATTTTGCCTACCCCTTGACTATAGCTTATAATTTAAGATCATAGTGTAATCCATAAAGGTAAACAGAGGGTTTATGCATTTGTGGGGAAGAAGGGTCGGATGTTATTTAGGAAAAACCACCTCAGTACACCCAGCTGGGAATCTAACTCCGACCTTATCGCTATAGATAAATCGAGCATATGACGTGACTGACGCCTTTTTCCTCCTAACCATTGGTGTGGGTTTCGATTTTAGTACCTCGAAATTTGGGTGGGAAAGTCACTGTGGAAAATACCAGCTATCGGTGTGCTCAAAAGTGGAACCTTTTCAAAGAAAGTATATTTAGATTAAGATAAAAATACACCGTTTTTATGGTTACATGCTTTACTAAAATAATTTTAATTAATTTACCCGTCAAGTCATGTTATTTGAAGCTGTCACTTTTGATAGATAATATCAATACGTATAACATAATATTGATATTATTGTTTGTTTCGTTAAGGCGGAAACAACGTTAGTGGACAGTATACTAATTAAGTTAGAATAGCTAAATGTGGGAATGCCAGGCCTCCACCGTGGTTCGGATTCCACGTTAAACTGTAGGTACTCCATTTAATCTCACAATCACCTTATCATTACACATTAGCGTAAGTGCGTATAACCCGAACGGGTAGTAAAACGCGGTGCTAATAATAAGAATAGCTAAACTATTTCGATTAAAGATTTGCCGTCAATGAGGGCTACATTACATGGTTCCAAGCTAGGACAGGGAAAAAAGGGATTATTTCAGTGACACATCTAAAACTTGCACTGTTTCTTACTGAAAGAAGTTTACTATAAGGAGCGTGACGCCGGGTCCATCAGAATAAATCTATCCATAGGATACTTTTGTATGCCTAATTTTTGTATACAAACACTAGATGAACTCTACTCTGTGATAACTACACACCAATACCACAATTTCATACACACCAAATACAACGACCTTTCCTTCTCACCCCTTACAAGCCTGAAAAAAAAGTCAGGAAACTCCTAAACAAAATAAAATAATAATAATAATAATAAAATACATTTCAAAGAACTGAACACATATAATAAAATAATATCAAAGCTGACAGCAAAAGATATGTTTGTATTTTCTTTAAAGTTACTTCCTACCACAATTCTACTATAGCTATTACGTGGATGTGGAGAATTAATCAGCATTAACGAGTTTATTGGTTTGTTTCTTGGCAAACAAATTTTACTCCCCATGGGCCGGAACGTCGTAAATACAAATAATCTCTTCACTAATAAATCATTTGTAGAATCACCACTAAACAAAATCTCTAAATAGCATTCTTGGCAATGTGTATACATACCGTGGATAGTTCAAAAATATAGTCCAATTTTCATATGAACAACCGTCTGACAGACAGAAAAATTACTAGGTCTGCTTTCACCTATTACTACGTCAGTTGTCACTTTTGATAGATTTGTTATGTTATGATTTGTTATCATAGTTTATAAAAAATTGAGTTGTTATTTGTGTCTTCCTACCGAAATTCTGCTATATCTAACTTCTATCAACTTAATTTCTGTACTTTGAAACCTGAAAAGTGATTTTAACTTTTTGTGACTTTACTTGATTTAGCTAATTTGTAAAACAAGCCGTGATGTGGACAGGTAATTATCATACCTAGCTTTTATCTTGGAGGAAGATGCTTGATTTCAACCATCTTAATCGAGGAGGAATTTTTTTCCAATACTTCCTCCCTCCCCCCATTACTCTAAACGATATCTTACAAAGATACTTAAGATATACTATTATCTCGTCTATTTTGGTTGGATGTTTTAAGTCACAGATATATCGTACTAATACTGAAGTAAACTAACATTATTTTTCCTACTTATTTGAGTAGGGTTACATAGGCATATTGTACCCACCCAAATTTTGATTTATGTGTAAATAATATCGTTCGTATTCAACCGAGATTTAAGATAAAATTATTACCTCTAACCTTAAGTCGAAGTATTTTATATAAGTTGTATATTTGTGTAAATTTGTTGTAAACGTAAAGCATCCTGTAAATATCTTCCAGAGTCAGCAATTGTTCTAATTTTGGTGGGTAAAGGCTCACCTTGTATTATGAATCTTCATCAAACACACACAATTTCAGCAACAATATCACACTTGTTTCTTTCCCAAGACCCACAATATTTCCTGCACCTATGTCTGTGAACCGATTAGTTACCAACAAATATCTACCGTTCTTTGTGAAATCCAAATATGTCAGAGTCATGTAAATATATTTAAAACTCAATGTGATAAGAGTGCATAATATTATTTGTTTATATATAGGTAGTGAAGATATTACAGGTTTCACTCCTCAATTTATTAAAATATGAGGAAAACGAGAAGTTTGGGATTCGAATTGCAGCCGGTTGAACTGAGGTGGATTTTAATAAATGGCTTCCCACTAATTTTAACTTTCAAATCCCTAATATATTGGTGTAAATATCGAGATATATCGGATAAGACGTGAGTTACGAAATAACTCTGGTGTTAAACGTATTTATATGGAGTAGAAGGGAAAGAGAAAGTAGGTCCATATTTTAACAGTTTTTATAACAAAATACCCATCGCTATTGTTGGGTAGACACTTTTAGTATAATTTTTTAAGCAATATGAATCTCAAAAGTTTCTGTCATGGGTATCTCGTAATTTGATCAGTACTTTTCCTACATTCAAAAAGCTTATTTTCCAATTACACTATGCTCATGAGAGATATACCCGCCTCGGTGGCGTAGTTGTCTAACGCGCGAGTCGTGTTGAGCTCGACCGCCGAGGACGGGGAGATCGAGTTTCGAATCTCGGTCGGGTGAACTGTTTATTTTTTCCTAAATGGTTTTCCACTCTCCCTCCACGCAAATGCGGGTTCACTTCCTCTAATTCAACCTTACCAAATCCCAATCCATTAGAGTAATTAGTACTTAAAGCGTATAACCCGAACGGGTAGTAAGACGCGGTGCTAAATATTAAATATTCATGAGAGATATTCAAGAACTTTGTATATCACAATACATTTATTATTAATAATAATAATCGTGTGTAACTACCTGTTCAGGTAATACGCATTATTATAATAATTACTCTAACTGGGTAGGGACAAGGAAGGAAGCATTTTAGAGGTTACCTACCTGCATTTGCGTGGAAGGAGAGCGGGAAATCACTGAGGGAAAATCACCCTCATTAGATCTGACCGAAAGTCAAACCTTGATGTATCCGTCATCGGCAGGCCAGTATTGACATGAGAGTGACACCTTAGACCATGAGACCAACAAAGTGGGTAAGTTAATGTTAAATAAATGTTACGACACAATCATGAATACTTTCTCTCATAATATTACATTATAATTGTGACAAATTTTCAAAAATAAGCTATCAATAAGCTACTTGATTCAAATTAAAAGAAATTGTAATAAACTCTCTAGTCAAATATAAATCTAGAACAATATTTCGATAACAACTTTTTATTAGTTAAACAATCTATCAAACAGTTTAGGCTGCAACCACAATAATAGATAGACAAGGGAACAAACAGCATTGTAAGGTCCACTTTTGTTTTGTTTTGGGGGAGTACATACAACGTAAATATCTATCATAAAATTGTGTTCAAAAATTGTCACGATCATAATACTCTCTCTATATGATAAAGTAAAAAAGAAATAAGAATGATAGCTGTACGATTTAATCTGTTCACATGACAAGGTATCTAACATAAGGAAATATCGGTGTGCACTGTAGCGGATAGATCGTACGGAGAGCGAATGATGGGTCACGACGCTAAACGTCGCAGCATCAAACGCTGCGCCGCGCACAAGGAGGAGATAACTAAGCGCGCGCTCTCTCGCGGATCAATATAAGGGCGCTGGTGCTGGCGGCACTTCCGGTTCCGGCGCGCGTTGTGGGTGGAAAAGAGGGGAGGAGAGAAGAAGGTAGAGAGAGGTGCTCAGTTCTGGGCTCTTATCTAGGCGTTCACGAGTCCCTCCTTCTCTCCCCTCAATTTACCCCCCCTGCCAGACCCCAATCCCATTGGGGTCCACATGATAGAAAGCCTGCCAGGACGTCGTTTACCACACACAATAAGAACCTCCTCCCCCCCATTTTTTTTCTTCATAAGGCAAAAGGTTTTTCGAAGTAAAGGTTGAACGAGAAGAATAAATAAAAAGTATCAATCCGTTTACAGCGATGCGTCTTGTAGCTTGGAGCGGCCACCTTTATGGACTGCTGTTTTTATTTCGATCCATTGCTTTCATTTAAGAAGTCTATACACCACTGCCAAGTCAAATAACCTCTTTTATTTTTCCTACAAAGCTTACCTGAGTTACAACGTATCAACATGTGGCCTTCTACATAAAATATCTTCGGGTTGAATAAATTGTTATAGTATTGTTTCAAACAGTTCATGAGCCTAGGTTAAAACAAATTGTATTTATGATAGAAGATAGCGAGACATATTATGTAAAGACACGCTCATGTAATGAATTACTCTTGTGATTAAACCATAAATGAACTCGTTATTTATTGCTGAAATTAACTTATACTTATCATACAATTTTTTCAATGTTTCCTATTTTATTTTTAATCCATATATTTAAAACGGGAAGAGACTCCTTTCGAAAATGACTCCCGGCCGGGGTTCTACCAAACGTATTTTTAAAAAAAAAATTTATGTAAGCTTATACAAAGAAGATGGTCACACAGACATATATTGGAACATCTAGATTGGTAAAATCTACTTTTTTGTGTTTGGACACATAAAATACCTAAAGATTCGTCATAATCGCTAGGTCGAAAATCTTTACAATTATGGTACTTTATTTTTATATGATAAAATAAAAACTTGGTATAAAACTTATGTATTTTGCACTTAACTAATAATATTCAAAAATTTGACTATAGCAAATCTAGTATGGATTATCCTTGACCGCGAAATCGGATTAGTTGATCCGACCTCACCGTCATTGAAAACCAAACCAGACTAGATTGGTGCCTCAAATCATGGGTATACACCGATGTGCGTGAGGTAATTATAAAATGCATTGAATAAAAATATTTGAACAATTATATTGGGTTTTAATTATTATTTTTTCAAGTCGTGTGGTCAGAGTAAAGCGAATACAATAAATAACTTGTTTTTTAAATTATTTTAGCACCGCGTCCTACTATATGTTTGAGATAATGGGGTACATTAAGACATCTTAGGGGTACGTGTTTTAAAATACATACACAAATGTATATATTTTTCATTTAAAACTTATTGTTAAAACCATTATTTTGGTTGTAATCTATTTTATGTATCATACATAAATATATATATAGTTTATATAATATTTATAACTTGTATTATGTACAGTACCAACAATTTTGGAAGGTACAGTACATAGTTTAAGAAAAATTACATCTAGTTAGGGTTCGGCCAGACTGACAAGCGCGCGACTGAGTGGGTGCGCGGCCAAACTGGCGAGCGAGCGAGCGCGTGACTAACTGATGGCTCTCGATAGTTGTTGACGAGGAGGCAAAGGTTCGAATCTCGGCTCAGTGAACTTAGACTGGTTTTTGACAAGTGATTTATTGTGGTGGTTTTCCCATCCTCTCTCTATGCTAATGGTAATTCTTATTTGTAAAGGCCCACTTTTATTATAATATTGAAGTTTTTAAACATATCAGTTTTATAAATATAGGTATGGTTTATGGTCTTACCAATTAAATTAGGCCGTTAGTAGCAAGTATGCTAAGCCTATTAATAATTATAAAAAAAAGTCAAATATCATGTTGAATTTATAAGTTTTCCTAGTACTAAATGGATCAACATACAATATTATTGCTTAGCGCCTGTAAACTAGACTGTACCTGCTCGAGCGTGCGCGCTTGGGAAATAGGTGGGTTTCCTCGAAAATGAAACTTTTCATACTTAACCCTCAGATTAAGTCGTTGATAACTTCGGTATTGTTTTGTTTGTTTTTATTGCAACTGTTCGGGTTAGCTGCATATTTAAACTAATGAAGCAGGTATGAATATTCTATAGTTTAAAGATGAGTGTTGAACCGGAACCAGAACAGAAATAAAGAATTTTTTCAAGGAACCAGAGCAGGAAACATAAAAATAAATTGCTTATAAAACAGAACCGGAATTGGAATCGATATATATTTTTAGGTTGAAAAAGGTTCATATTGGTTATTAAAAACTCTAAATTGTTATCATTCTTTTTTTATATCATTTTATGCCCTTCTTAATTTGACTTTATTTTATTTTAAAATACTCAAATTTTTTACCCTTTGGAGAATTTTTCTGTCAAGTTATGATGTATTTTAAAGAACAAGAACCTTATTTAGAACTGAAAAGAACAAGAAATTTATTTTTTCTCTAGCCCTAACCAGTACTGGAACCTTACAATATTTGCTCGTAGAGTTGGAACAAGAACTGGAACCGATAAATATTTCAGTTCGACTCCCTGATTTACAGGAAAACTGTGTAGCCATATTAGGGACAAATGCAAGTAGGGTGTGTGTGTGTGGGGGGCGGGGGGGGCAAGCATTCTTCCTATTACGACTAATTTTGTTTTATCTATCTAAAACTAATACAAAATAGGTTAGTTGAAAACTGGTTTCAAACACATCCATTTTCTGCAGGAGGAATTTTTTTATTTTCTAAAACTAAGGCTTACGCGCATGATTCTCTTACATTATTTTGGTATGAGCTTACTTATGTTTGTAGTTTTGTATGAAGCTGTAACAAGATTAATGTCTGACGGCATGACTTATAAACAAAATTATATCCATAACAGATGCAACATCTATCCCTGACCGCTAATTCTTCACTGTGAAAGGGGAAACCCACATTTCACCAATGGTATATTTTTCGGCCATACCAGGAATTGAAACCGGGACAATTAACTTAGTAAACAGACACGCTAAATATTGAGCTAAGGTGTCCGGCCCTACATAAGTGACAGCTGCAGATCACATGACTTGATGTATGAATATGTGAAAATAGATCTAGTAACTTTTCTGTCAGATAATATGTCCATTCTTAGTAAAATTGGGGCTTATGTCACAATAACAGTCAAGCACAGTTTAATGTGGATAATTGAAATAAAAATTGGAACACTTGGTATCTTTCTTAAAATCTAAAAGAAAATGTTGATTTTTTTTCTTCTTTCTTTGTGAATTAAGTAGGCCTACCCTAAACTCTCACATGTCTCACACGCTATTTGCAGTTGCATGCAACTTTAGTGGAAAATAAGCATTACGTGGCTCATATCTCCTGAGATCATGGGTCGAAATCTCCAATCTTTCTCCATGTAACATTGGCGAATTTCTTTAAGTTCCTCACACGCTTTCATAATACTCAGTTATATTAGAGAGGACTAGTGGTTGGTAACTGGTACTCAAGGACTAAAAGTTTTCAAATAAAAACCATGGCTAATATAGCAGTTTATTTTGAGGTGATGGGAACTGCATCAGCATTCACCCAAAAAGAGGCGGATAATATAATCTTTGATCAGCCATTTTGATCAGTCTTCATAGTCTAGGGTTAGAGGTAGGCACTATATTTAACACACGCACACGTATAATATGTATAACATAATAAAATAAAAGATTATAAAAAAACCTTTTCTCTCTCTTTCTACACACACACACACACACACACACAACACACACACACACAAACACACACATATATATATATTTCTCTATACATATATATGTAAATAGCTTTAAAGAGAGAGAGAGAGAGAGAGTGCAATGGTACCAGGGCAGAACAAAAAGTACTTGCGCTCATTTTTGTATTACTTTATCTCGGACCTTTGGAGAAAAAAAGTAATGTGATTGTAAATAAACGGTACAGAACTCCGCAAGGACTTTATCGCTCTATTGTTTGAAAATGGAGATATTTACTCAAAACTCGTAGTATATGTTCAACTAAATAATATAAACTAGCAAATCCAAGCATAAAACCTTTTTTTTTTAGTCCTAGTTTTAAATTTTACAATTTTATTTTTAAATAATTAATGTCCCCATTTGTATGCTTGGACCGATAAAAAAGATCAATGTTGGGTCCACAAGGGTCAACCCTTCGTATTAAAATTTCAACTTCTGGTTAAAATTTTCGACATTTTATTAGGTGTTGCAAATCTTCATGCCATCGCATTGCTATTATATTCCAGATTTATAAATTTTGACCAATATTAAATGTAAATATTGACTATTGAGTCTAAAATGGATATAGATAATTGTTGTAATAATATCTCTACTGAGAGGTTTAAGATAAAAACTACACAAACTGAGACTTAATTATATTTAATTACTCCATGGCATTGGAGAATTATTGCGTTAAAACTTAAATAGTATCTCTTTACAAATAAAGCTCACAAAATTGTATTAATATGTTTGCCAATATCTCAGAAACTGTTGGATTTATAAAAATATATTTCATATAAAAGTTTTTTATTTTTAATATTACTACAATTTTGCAATTATAGGTTATGTAGTATCTCAAATAGTTGCGGAGATACGGAAGTTTCTGCTTCTGTAAAGTAACCTAAAATTCATTTCCATGGTAAAATGAAAATAGCCAGTTTATTTATAATCTTAATCAACACCTAGATACGAATTTTAATTAAAATTGTTAGAGTCGATTTTGAGAAAATCGATTTTTTCTCTTTTAGCCCTTTCTTAAACTACTATTAATTTTAAGTCTAAACAGACACACAGACATACGTCATTGTTAAGTCCAATTTTTAAGGTTTGGGGCGGCTTGAGACGTTGACATCCATCAACATTTCAGGTTAGATTTTCTTTTGCGGTCGCAATACTTTTTGTGTTCGAAAAGTTAAAAAATATATACATTTACGTATAGCTTGAAAGTTATTGGTTTTATAAAGATATGCTTCTTGTAAAATATTTATATTATAAAGAGACTTACATATTTGTAACGATAAGTAATTTGATATCTCAAATAGTTTAGGAAATATGATAAAAAAGATAATTTACGCATCAGACCGAAGCTCTTAAAGCCATTTTGCCGAGATATTGAAAGAAGTAATTTTGTTTGGAATATTTAGAAATTTTTAGAAATGAAATTTAATCAAAATAGTAAGAGCCGGTTTTGAGAAAATCGACTTTTTCTCTTTTTGCCCTTAAGTAAACTACTCTTAATGTTATGGTTAGATATCCAATTCCAAAAATTCCTCAGGGCAACCTTATGAAAACCCTAGATACCAAGTTTTAGCCCAATCGGTAAAATAGTTTAGTCTCTAGTTGGAGGTACAGACAGACGGAAAGTAAAAACAACTTTTTTGGATTCGGGGGGTCATGAAACGTCATCAAAATCTTGAGTTCAATTTTTTTGACAATCACAATACTTTCTCTACCTGTAATATAGCGAGAAGGTAAAAATAAAAAATTGAACGGAAGATGTCGACGTTCCATGACACCCTCAAACCGAAATATTGTTTTCACGATGTCGTTTGTCTGTGTGTCTGTATCTCGGCCTAGAGCTGAAAACATTTTACCTATCGGGATAAAACTAGATATCTAGGATTTTAATAAGGTTCCCACGAGAAGTTTTTGGAATTACTTTGTCTATAAAGAAGAGAAACTCAAAGAATTAAAAATCGGTTCTAACGATTTTGATAAAACAAATCATATTTAGGCACTTTTTAATACCATAAAACAATGGAAGTTCTTGTTTTTCCATAAACATGATCTTAAGTGTACTATACTCGTACATATGGTGGAGTTCAAATACTACGTAAGCACATTTTTGGCCATAATTAACACCTTTCCCTTTGTAAGAAAAAATAAGCAAATGCCTGACACTCCTCCCTTCTTGCTTACGTAAGAGTTGTCAGGTCTTTTTTAATTTGCTCACAGGAATAACCATTCATTTTTCAAGCAATTTTGATTATAGCCTGAACAGGTAGTAAGACGAAATGATAAGAAAAATATCAAAAATTCATGCAATTTATAAATTGCTGGTGATTATTAACATAGAGGTGTAAATTAATATTTCGAACTAATTGACAATAATTAATACTGATATACAATTAATTTAAATTTTTTGAACAGGTAAAATTAAAACAAGTTTTAAGATTATAAAAGCTTAAAATTTTAATTTACTTTTAATTCAAGTTATAAAAAAATATTATTATTGAATACATGAATATTATATTTATAAAAAACAGCCTAAGGCCTAAAATCAATTTAATCCGATGATCAAGGTCCTTGAATCCACGTCTCAACACTTTCAATTATTATGTTGCTATTTGGGGG
>CABEEJ010000545.1:129452-198930 GCA_901482245.1 Timema douglasi
CCCCCACTATTCTTTAAAAAAAAAATATTATTAATAAAATGTTCGTTTTCAAAAAATAAACAATTACATTTTCAAATTCCTCTACAGATTGTAACTGATCAAAGTTATCTTGGTCACAATCAAATATTATTGGTTAGAACTTAGTATAATTGCGAGTTTAGAGGGCTCAAATATCGACTTATGATGACAATGAAGTTTTATTACGTGATCGACTTTGTTAATAGCGATCAACCAGTTGCCAACCCCTGGTCAAAGGCGTCACTCTCGTGTTAGACTGGCGAGTCGACTAAGGAGAGATCGGGGCTCAAATCCCAGTCAGGTCTACTGAGGGTGGTTTGGCAAAAATATTTTCTTATCTACCTCCACACAAGTGCGGGTACACTTCTCCTAAATTAAACCTTACTCATTATTAACCCATTAACTTAATTATTACATAGGGTGACCTGGCGGTCTAGGGGTAAGGTGTCAGACTTCTATGCTGGCGGCCAGGGTTCAATCCCCGGTCCCGGCATAAATTTATCTGATTACCAAACCCTTTCTTCCCCTCTGACAAGACATCTTGTGAATGTGGGGGATGCCAGGCCTCCACCGTGGTTCGGATTCCACGTTAAACTGTAGGTCCTCCATTTCATCTCACAATAACCCTACCATTACACATTAGCGTAAGTGCGTATAACCCGAACGGGTAGTAAGACGCGGTGCTAATAATAATAATTATTATTACATAGGCGTATAAACTGAACGGGTAGGAAGAAACTGTACTATAAAATAAACAAATTAAACACTAGGGGTCCATAATGTTGGCCAATATAGTGCCTTCGAACGAAAACCCGATTTTCCTTGCGAAATTCCAGGTTTTCTGTTGTGTGTGCAGTGACTCATCGGCATAATTATTCTTTGTTCATATTAACATGGAAATTATCTTTGTGTATGAGTGTACAGTAAATACATCGGTTTCTTTGGCTAAAAAAACTCAATTCTTATTTAAGTTGTACGATGCAAAAATTAGAAAAATTACAGCAAAAATTAGTATATACTTAACGAACAAATGATAGCCAATACATACAATTTTGTTTATATTGATGATTTTTCTTCTTCTTTGTCTTAAAATATTTGCCTCTGGTCACAAAATGGCTGTTGTAATAGCCGGTCCTAACATATCTTTTTCAAAATGTTCTTTGATTAAGAGAATCAATTTCCAAGACTCAGGAGACATTTTTCTTGTTATTGGAATGTTGCTATGATTAATAATTCACTTTTAAATCAGCAAACTTGACCATAATTCGCATTTAATAGGTTAAGCATGGTATTCAATTTACCAAAAACGTTTTATTTCGTTTAGTTTTGCGCAGCTTTTATAAATTCAAAAACTATACAATGAACTTCTATTAATTTAATTTGATAAGTCCATTTAAGGAAATTAAGAAAAATACGCTAACAAAACGTTTACTTAAATTGCATCATTCGCTGCACAACCCCCTAGTTTATTTTAATAGTTATTCTAAATTAGATAAATAACAAAAACATTTAAAGACATTCGACATTAAGAATTACTAAGATTTTTCGCGTATTTAACATATTATCGTGGGGGCAGAGGTGCTATTTGGTAAAATATAGCAAGAAGCATTGTATCAGCCCATTCCAGCAACACCGACCAGGTAATAAAGCCGGCATTTACTTTACCCAGGTGTGTCATTAGTTGGGATTATCTGACCCTCTGTCTTAGCAAGGAATATTATTCTTAGTCAGTTTTGTATCTTCACTCAGTATAGTCAAAACAATAAATTTCATAAAAATAGATATTTCAAATCTATATGACCGATTATAAATTCGGACATAATATATGAGTAAAATTAACAAGAAGAGTTAGGCTAAAAACACCAAATTAATTCTAAAAAATGACATTATGTACTATAAGATTAGATAAAATCAAATTATTGCGGTATAAAAAGAAAAATATTTATAGCCTAGCTGATTAATAATGATTTAATTTGATCACTTTTAAACTAAAGTTTGTTATACATTAAAAATTAATCTACTTCAACATATTATACTCGTAAATATTTCATTGTATAGACCTCCTATACATGTCTAGTCATACCACATTTTAGCGCCATACATTAATTATGTTAACGACCTTAACAATGGTACTTAAAAAGCATGAAATATCAAGTGTGATTCCTTATAACACATGAACTGTGATTATGTGTAATTATAGAATCATTATTTATAGCTTGTAACCACACACTTGTTAAAATTGTGCTATGCAATTTTTAATTACTGAATGGCCTTTATTGGGCAAACATTTTAGAAATCTTTCTTTTACACATAATGTGTGCTTCCAAAAGGTGTAACTCAATAATTAGATACCCATACTCTCATATAATTTTAACACGTAAGATTAAATCTCGTCAGTATCCGTTGATTACTATATTATTACAACAAGTCGCACCACAACACATTTTGACAATAAACCTCCATTTTCTCTTGGAACTTCCGAAAGGTTAATTGGTAATGTAAACCATATAAATGTGGCCTTTCCCTTTCTCACTCTCTTTGTATCCCCACCCCAGAAATTTTATAGTGACTGTGGTGCAGGACTGGGGGGCATAGAACTAGAGGAAGAGGCAGAGGGGATTGTTATTTGAAAATAACACTCATGTCGGGTCATCACGCAGAAATTAACTCATTAGCTTCGAAACTTCCTGCCCACCAAACACTCCAGTCTTTGTATGGGTGTGTGTGTGTGTGTGTGTGTGTGTGTGTGTGTGTGTGGTAGGGGGTAAATGGGGGGGGGGGTGCATCATAGAGAGAGGATGACAATAGGAGAGAAAGATAGACACATATCGGTAAAAAGAAACATGTGTGAGACAAATACAAACCCAAAAATAGGTTGAGTAGGTAACATACATGCACATAACGCCAAATAAAGGTAAAGGAAGGAAGAATAAGATATAGGGAGAAAAACGCAAAGATAGATTATTTATTAAAAGGATAACAAACCGGTAGAAAGAGAGACGGGTGATAAAAGTTTACAAAACAAATGGAATGCAAATAAAACAGTGGCATTAAGGGTAAAGAAAAACAACCATAGAAGAAGCAATACTTATATTTTTATATACTACACACAATGAGAAAGAAATTGATGATTAATGATTAATTTATGATGAAGGAACCAAGGGGAAATGACCAAATAAAAGCAAAGAGAAATATAAATCATTCGATGTTAACAAAACGTCATGATAAAATATTCTGCTCTAAGCTCCGTTCATATTCACTTTGACGTTATAGGCCTACATTTTAAACGAACCCTTTTACTAAACAGAGTTTATATTCAGTTTGAATACTGCAGGAGTGTGGGAGGGGATTGGGAAATACCAGCCCACCCTCCCACCCCCTAAACATTAATACCGGTGTCAAAGGTGTCTACTTTGGGACAACCACTAATACTTTAGTTTAGATCAAAGCGGTTTCCGATCTAATTGTCTCGCACATGATTTAGTGTTACAGTCGACACTCTAATTTATAAATGGGATCAACTTAATTTCTGTTTCTTTTCCCCCCCAAAAATCAAAAGCGTTATTATGCTATTAATTATCAAGTATGAACTATTTACTGTCACACATGCATGACATAACGGGATATTCTTTGAAGTGAACTGCTATTTTTTTATTTTGATAGTTTATTTTTACACTTATTTTATATATCCTTTAACACAGGCACGGGCTCACTTCCAAACGAACGCATTATGGTTAATTTGTTCAGACTGAAGGTTCATAGTGCCTTTTAAATAAAATAACATGTGCAGTAAATTATCTTATTCAGCTATTTACCTCAGCAAAACGTATCAATCCCAAACATATGAATATACTTAGAGTTTCTTAACTAATTATATAAAATCTCTTTACATTTTATCAACCACTTCACGAAGCAGCTGTGTATATTGGGTTTATGATATGAATCAACCATCCCCATGGTGTAGGGGTCAGTGTACCTGGCTATGAGTTTATATGTCCCGGGTTCGATTCCTGTCTGGTACCTTGGGTATTCCTGAAAGCGGAATTACCCCAACAGTCACCATGGTTTGGTTAATCAAACTCAAGTTAGGTTTAAGGGTCGTATGCAAGAACTTGACTAAGTGGATGTATAATGGACACTATAGTGGGTTTGCTTGCGTCATCATAGGTTAAAAGGTGGGTCGATAATGTGCTCAGTACCACACTATCGGACCACTAATCATTCACTACACATTCTTGAATACCACCCTAAAGGCCCGTTGACACGATATTAGTTGACTAATGCAAGTACATTAGTTTGGCTGCGTGCGTACAGCTTGCACCGTGTACACAGACAAGCAAGCTACTAACAAACACGTCCAATTCCAAATGAAAAAGTAGGTCACCTTCCAACTTTACTAATGCAAGTAGACAATCCAAAATGGCGACAACTAAAAAATTGGTTGTGTGGGGGACACTTATTTGTGGAATGCTATGAAAAGAATGAGTTTTTGTGGAATTTTAAGCACCGGATTTATAAAGATAATAATGTGAGGGATATTGCACTAGAGGATATTGTAAAGTTATATCAGGCTTACATATTCTCAAGAAGTGTCCAAAATAAAATGTTACGTAAATATTGCAATTATGCCTTGTGAGAGATATTATTTAAAATAGGGTAACAAATGTTATAAATCATTTTATCAAACCAATATTTCCTAACAATCAACGTGGCATGTGTAGTTATTTTTATATACAATCACAAAATATAATAATATATTGTAATACCGTGATTAGTTCCGGCAACATAATATTAGTGTTATCGAAAAGTAAGGTATTAATGGCCGGTGGTTTTCACGCGAAATCACCGGCATGCTTTTCTATCTCCGTATTTGACACTTTAACCAATCTTTATAAGTTTTTCTGAATAATGTTCAGCCCACACACACACTTCAAACACTTTGTAGTAATACTTTGGCAACTTGAGTAGATACACAACATAATATTATTGTCTCATAGCAAACCGAATAGTTTATGTATATTCAAACCAATCTACAAATTAATTTATTAGTATTTTTAAAGAATATTTTAGGCCTAACTAGCATTTAACAAGATATTTTGTTATTAGTGTACCAACATTTAAAATGGAGCTTAAACACCAGGGTTAGGCCTTTAAAAAATGCCCAACAAAATTTGGTTGTATTGGGATTTATTGACCTTATTTGAGTTTAATTTTATTTACCATGTATGCTAAGTGTTTTAACAAATCAAGCAAAACAATATAATTAGTATTTGGGATCAACTGAAATATATTCTAATGTATTAAGGAATTAAGACACAGAGTACATACTAATCACTCACTTTTTTATTTTGTCAATATAAAACAATTTTCTTAAATAGGTTAACTAATGATGATAAATTGCATTTACTGAAAATTTTTAATTTATTTGGCTGCCCATCTTACTATAAATTTGCCCTTCCTAACACATAAGCGTAATTAGTATATGCCTATAAGTAACCCGAGCGAGAAATGAAATGCAGCTATTTAAAAAAAAGCTTCAATAGAGAGACCAGTTAGCACCACTTCATTTTCAGCCATGTTTTAGAAGCGATACTAATACAAGTGATAAATGCGTGTCAACACAACTAGCATGTTAGTGAGCTAATACTATTAAACTTGCATTAGTCCACTAGAACCGTGTCAATGGGCCTCAAGTGTTTCGACTGGTTCTACCCCTTCATAATCACTATCAACATCAATTCATCTCATCGGGACATGGAAAGCGACTCCACGGAAAGGATGTACGATTAGAGTACTTTCGGGCATCCCCTGGGCAACGGTACATTAGTAGGGTCTACAGGCTAATCTTTCAACAAACTGGGCTACGACTCCCAGGAGTGATGTAGCCCAGACTTACATTATTAATATATTACTAAGATTTGAATCGAATTGGTTGAGAAAATGAAAAAAGAAAAAGCTTTCATTAAAAGTATTCGCATACCTTACTTTTTTTTATAAAGGTGTTTTATTCGTTCAGCTAGTGCTCTTCACAAATTTGAATCAGTCTTTATTTGTCTCCACAACAAATTAAAAATATTTTTTAAACTTTCCCTCCAATGAATGTGACCCATAGCGATGACCTAGCTGTCTATTAAGCCAGACTCGCATTGCACTTGGTTGCTGTTAACAGAGAGGTAGGTATTCGAACTACATCAGTTTGCCACGAGATAAATTTCTTACATGGTTTTATAATCATCATCATAATCACATTATAGAAAGCTCAAACTAAAGCGCCAAACTCGTCTTTAAAGTTTTTCTGTGAAGGGAGGGCTGGAGGTTCTAGTCGCTGTCAGTTGTATTATGAGCGATTTATATTAAATTATTTTTCGCTCTTCCTTTATTCAAATGCGGTTACATTTTTTCCCAATTTTAATCTACCCATCCTTATCTAATAGTGGGGTTAAGCCTAATAAGACAATAGGGGAAAAAAAATCGTACTTTAGGAAACTTACACTAGAATTAGCGTGGAGGTAGAGTGGGAAACCCATCGCTATAAATAACATTTGGAAAATAACCAGTGAACTCGGCAGTAATTCGAATCCCAACAAGCTAATTAACCTTGTGCAATATGATTATAATGTCTTAAACTGCGCAACCATCGTATCAAGTTGGTAGAAGGCCTATATTAATTGTTAATGATTTTAGAGCCTATTCTGTGGCCGCATGGTCTAAGCCACTACTCTTTAAATATACTTGACTACTGAAGACGGGACGATAGGAGTTCAATGCCGGTTGGGTGTACTGAGGGTAGTTTTTCCCTAAATAGTTTTCCACTCTCCCTCCACGCAAATTTGGGTAAACTTCCTCTAAATTCAACCTTACAAATCCCTAACATATAAGTGTAATTGGTGCATAGGCGTATTACCCGAACAGTTAGTAAGAAGCGATGTTAGAACATATTTCAGGTAGGTATCATCTTGATTCAAACTGGAGTCACCCTAACCGCAGATGTCATGCCACACTCCAAATTACTAGAAGAGCCTTTAAAAAAATATTGCTGTCAACGTTTGACATTTTACTGTAGGCCTAATATTAGTGTAATTTTATAAGTATTAAAATTGACAGCTGAAAAATCCATGAGTCATGACTTGGCGTATGAATACGATAAAGTAAATCTGGTAGATTTTTAGCCGTGTTATTAATGAACTCGATAATCGTGTAGATGAAGCTTTAGCCCTCTCTTTCCAGCAGTTAATTAACTATAGGCCTAACTTGGCTTTATAAAGTACTGTATTTCCTTATTGTAGTAATTATTTTTAATTTTTGTACAAGAAATATTGAAAAATATCGCGAAAAGACGAACTATACCCTGATTTTGGTTCGAAGAACAGTAGATAAAATTCAAACGTATTTCTTTGCAGCCAGCATTGATAAAATTTGACTATATTATTTGTGTTACTCCATAGGTATTGATAATATCTATCAAAAGTGACGGCTGCAGATAAAATTACTTGATGTATGAATATTTAAAAAAAAAAATTGTAATTTTAGTAACTAACTGCTATTGTTCTTCCTACCAAAATCCTTCCTTAGGTTGATTATGTTGTCTGTGGAATGCGCTAATTGTGTTAATAGAAAGTAAGGTTATGTGGGACAACTTACCCTGGGGCTTGTTTGCTTGTTAGTGAGGTGTGCAGGGGCGCATCGAACATCGCTTCAACCCCCTCTCCAACCCAACCCTGGATCCAACACGTGTGGGAGTTATCGATTTGAGCGTGGCCTTCTTATTGGTGCCTTTATTGCAGCACACGACGGCCGCGGCCGAGCCAAGTACAGCCGCAGGCATAACAAGTACACTCTTGACACACGTCCTTCACTTGCTAAGACCTGTTTTTGTTCGCCATCCCCCTACCACCAATGAGCCCTCATTCTACCTACCATTAGGTCTATTCGCATACTAACACTCACGGGTTAGATATACAGTGGCGTATCGTGAAGTGTTGCCAGGTTAGGCAGAGCTGGTTTTTCAAGCACCTCGTCTTTTTTACCTGTTCAGGCTATACTTACGCATACATATTATAACTACGCTAATGATTTAGGGATGAGCAAGGTTGAATTTAAAGTAAGAGTACCCGCATTTGCGGTGAGGGAGAGTGGAACCTCATTTTGAAAAAAAAACAAAAACACCAACCACTCTCAGTACACCAGATAAGGATTCGAAACCCGATCTCCCTGTTATCAGCAGTATAATCTAGTACGAGAGTGATGCATTAGACCATGCGACCACCGAAGCAGGCAAGAGATTATTAAAACTTTACCTGTGATGATATGTTCTTCCCCCTTCGTCTCCCACTCCATTTACTCAATCACACGTTGGTTCTGCTCTTAATATATCTTGATTTTTTTACGAATGAACATTTGAAACAACTTTTAGAAAATACAAGCAAACTTTTTCTGTCAACGTTTATAACATTTTATTGTATTATTAGTGTTATTTTATAGTTATTGATATTATCTATCAAAAGTGACAGTACCTATCATATGACTTGAAGTATGATTACGTTAAAGTATATCGAGCAACTTTTCCTTGCCCTCAGGTACGTCCATTAATAAGAAAATTGGGGTATACCTGTATATCCGTTGGTACCCGACCAATGTGTGTTCTATCGAGTGAGGGTAGCGTATCAGGGGGAGCGGAATTGTATCCATTCGGAATGGTATCCATTCCGATGATTTTGTAAAAAACTGTTTTTGTGAAAAATTGGAATTGTATCCACTGGAATTATATCCACTAAAACTGGAATTGTATCCACTCAGAATGGTATCCATTCCGATAGTTTTGTAAAAAACTGCTTTTGTGAAAAATTGGAATTGTATCCACAAATGGCCGACTTGAGGTTTAACAGAAGGAACGTTTAACTTACAAACTTTGTCACACTTCTGGTAGAGGGCAGCAGGATGAAATCTTCTTAACTTACTAATTGTATACTAGAGTGCAGCCTTGTCTAAAAATATTTTCTTAAACATGAAGTATTAAAGATTGCACTGCATACTAGAAAATTAATTTGCATCTTATTTAACTGGTAAGATTCTTTTTTTCAGGTCAATACATTTTAAAGTATGTATAGACTTCTATAATTTTAAAGAGATAAATCAATTATTTTATTTGGCAACAGACTTTAACCACTATGTTAAAAAATGATTATTGAAAATCTAGCTTTAATTTATTCATATCTAGTGAGAAACGAGACATTGTTTATGAATTCTGGCAAGAATTTTATTAATGTGAATTGGCAGCACTGCTTTGCTCATGTCCTATGCTCAGTGAGCTCTAGTGATGGGAAGAATCGAGTAAAAGTAGTCGACTACACCTTTTGTGTATCGTAATCGGCTGTATTCGATTCTTCCAGAAATACTCAAGTAAAAATAGTTGCTCCCTTTTTTTATCTTAAGATATAATACACAATATTGGTTGGTATGTTTAACGTGTTATTTTAATACAAAATCTTTTTTCCCATACAGTTCATTTTTCAGTCATACTCTTATCAGCGCACGATTTAGAACAATATTCAAGCCCCATTCGACATTTTATCAATAATACATCTATGACCATATCGGTAATGGAACTCAGGACGCCTAGCTTGGTTGGCACACCCACTACCAACTGTGGTAGTGTTGAATTTATGCTAGGTGTTTCGTTACAGATTCGAGCCCCAACTTCATTACTAACGGTGACAGTATTTGCAAGCGATGTTCACCACAATTATTACTACCACTATAAAATTACTGTATTTCCCACACTATGGCGTGATATTAATATATAGACTTTTGAAGCTGAAAGACAATGTTAATTTTCATAATTTGGTTGAAAAAAAAGTGGTTTAAAAATAAGTTGTTTTTTTCTTATATATTGCGTTCATTAGATGCATCAGTGAATGTTGTATAATAAATATTGGGTGCTTATTTCGTATAAATGATTGTGTTTATTTTTAAGCTACGTAATTGAAACTCCGCTGATTAGAAAAAGAATTGCGTTAACAGGGATACCAATGGGATAGAAAGAGACGTAAGTATCTATAAGCGCATCTACTACAATCTAAGAGCGAGACGACCTATCGGTATTCATTATTTGTCCCATAAATTTATAAAGGTTTTGTACATATTTATGATATTTAGATATTTTAGTAACAATTCATCACACGAAATATAATAAATATAGCCTGACATATATTAAAAATTTGCGTTTCTTATCAAGTGTTAAAAGAAAAAGAAAATACTCGAAAATTTATTTCTCTCTCACGCATTATATAAAAGACGACAGATCGAAAATTTCATAAACAGACGTCGAAATCAAATGATCATTGGCTGTTTTGATCTGAGTTAGGTTAATCTTATTAAGCCTAGTATTTCCATTCTTAGCCTAAATTATAGAGTTTAACCATAGCTAATTGTCGAGAATTAACATCTAAAACGATGATCAAGTCACTTTTTAAAATCTCCTGGCCATAAAATATATTGATAAATTATAACATCCATCACTAACATTTTGATGAGTATGAAGAGAAAAATGCCCGATTCACATGTATAATTCGAACATTAACCTGTGGGTGAAATGCGAGCTTAGTTTAGTGGTTTCCAACCTTTTGCCGGGTTTGACATCAATTTTTTAACATAGTGGTTAAAGTCTGTTGCCAAATAAAATAATTGATTTATCTCTTTAAAATTATAGAAGTCTATACATACTTTAAAATGTATTGACCTGAAAAAAAGAATCTTACTAGTTAAATAAGATTGCAAATTAATTTTCTAGTATGCAGTGCAATCTTTAAAGAGAATGAATACTTCATGTTTAAGAAAATATTTTTAGACAAGGCTGCACTCTAGTATACAATTAGTAAGTTAAGAAGATTTCATCCTGCTGCCCTCTACCAGAAGTGTGACAAAGTTTGTAAGTTAAACGTTCCTTCTGTTAAACCTCAAGTCGGCCATTTGTGGATACAATTCCAATTTTTCACAAAAGCAGTTTTTTACAAAACTATCGGAATGGATACCATTCCGAGTGGATACAATTCCAGTTTTAGTGGATATAATTCCAGTGGATACAATTCCGATTTTTCACAAAAGCAGTTTTTTACAAAACTATCGGAATGGATACCATTCCGAATGGATACAATTCAGTCCCCTCCCTGGCATTACCCACATTCACAAGATGTCTTGTCACAGGTGAAGGAAGGGTTTGGTAATCAGATAAATCTGTGCCGGGACCGAGGATTGAACCCCGGCCACCAGCATAGAAGTCTGACACCTTACCCTTAGACCGCCAGGTCACCCCTCACTGGCTAGAGATGAGGAAGGTAGAATTTAAAGCTAGTATACCCGTATTTGCGTGAGTAGAAAGAAGGAAATCATTTGGGTAAAACCTGGGGGCGTCTTTTGGATTATTGCCAAGGTAGACAAGGCTTGGCTGGACTTTACTGCCCCTTTCCCCACTATCCAATGGACCAAACCAACACCAAATAAAATATATTTTTATTGGACTAAAAGGGTAAGTTTGTTAGTATAGTCCTGTCAAGCCTTGTTTGTTTCAGGTAACACGCCACGAGCTACCGAAACCCCCTCAGCGCATCCGGCTGGGATTAGAGTACCGATTTCTCAGTCACCAGCAAACCACACTAAAGGAGAATGATGCCTTTGTACATGTGCCCACCTGTGTGGACACGATTCTTATTTTAGAGCACTCATGTTTTTAATTCAATGAATAGTTTGTTCTTGGGAAACTGTGACAGTCGAGCTGAACTTAGTGTCTTGCTGTTCCGCTCTGGTGCCAGTTATGATATCAGGAAATTAAACCAGCCAGCGCAAGGAAACAGAAAGATAAAGGATACATTTCAAAATAAATTCTTCCGGCCTAGCAAGTTATACTCCACTAGACTAACTATGTATCTAAATGTCATTTTCATCTAATCTGCTTTGCCAGTGACGGGGAGAGATCATGGTTCGAATCCCATTTGGGTATACTTTTTTTCCTAAATTGCTTTCTACACTTCTTCCACGCAAATGTTGGTACATCTCCTCCAAATATACCTAAAACAACACTAACACATCAGCGTAATAATTTCATATGCAAACAGCCTAAAAGGGTAGTGAGAGTTGGTGTCAATTTTGTTTTTAACAGATCTCAATTAAACTTAGAACATACATACATACATAGACAGCCTGGACTTCGGTCTTTCATTTCTTCTATAAGATCACCATTCTGTGTCATACGAACGAAAAGAGAGTTTTTATCCCAAATATACTATATAAGATCAAAACTAGATCATTTTAATCAAAATAGTATAAACTATGAATGAGTCAACTAATTTATTTGGTGCCAATCGGTCCAGCCAGATCTTCAGTTAAGAATTGGAACCCTTTTAGGTTAATCAAAATTAATGTCTAGGTTCATTGGATTCTAGTTATGTAAATTTGTAAAAAATATTAAAAGTTAAATATATAAAAATGAGTTAACATGGTTTACATAAAATAGTTTATCATTTTAAATATACAAATTCTTTGCGTATTTTGTGTCTAATGGCCCGTATATAGTGCATATTATAACAACCCTTTGAAGACCCAATGTTTTAGATAATTTTGTGTCGATGAGTTGAGTTTGAGACGACTGAGAACCAAAATAATAGACCGGAACTGAAACATTATTATTATTAGCACCGCGTCTTACTACCCTTTCGGGTTATACGCACTCACGCTAATGTGTAATGGTAGGGTGATTGTGAGATGAAAATGGAGGACCTACAGTTTAACGTGGAATCCGAACCACGGTGGATGCCTGGAATTCCCCACATTCACAAGTTGTGATTAATACACCGGAACTGAAACAATTTAGAAACCAATCTATCAATAGTATAAAAAAAATTAAAATTATTATACATATCATATAAAAATGTTGATTGTAAGAAACTTTTAGAAAATACAAATATAGTTTTTCTGTCAACAGTTATAACATTTCTACTTTACTATTAGTGATATTTGTTAAGCATTGATATTATATATAAATAGGGATAGTTACAAATAAAATTAAGTGTGAACACGAGAAAATAAGTCTAGTAACCTTTCTTTACGTTAGTTGGTGACCTGGCGGTCTAGGGTTAAGGTGTCAGACTTCTGTGCTGGCGGCCGGGGTTCAAACCTCGGTCCTGGCACAGATTTATCTGATTACCAAACCCTTCCTTCACCTCTGACAAGACATCTTGTGATTGTGGGGAATGCCAGGTCTCCACCGTGGTTCAGATTCCACGTTAAACTGTAGGTCCTCCATTTCATCTCACAATCACCCTACCATTACACATTAGCGTAAGTGTGTATAACCCGAACGGGTAGTAAGACGCAGTGCTAATAATTTACGTTAGTTTAGACTTTCCTATAAAAATCGGACTGTAAATATAAGCGACTGTTTTAGGATATTTATCAAGGAAACCGGAATAAAAATAGGTAAACATTCCCTCTTTTTTCCCTATATTATATATTTGTTAGTAGTACCCGCATCGGTGTGCACGCGGACAAAAGTCAGGTTCTCATTGTCCAGTTTGCCGAGGATGGGAAATTCGGAGTTCGTACCTCAGGTGCGTGTTCTGAAGGAGGTTTATTTCCTATGTTATTTCTCACTCTTTCTCGAGGAAGATGTAGGGGCATTAACTCTGAATTATACCTTCTTAATCTTTAGCCAACTATCGTAATTTTTTAGTATCAATTTAAATAACTTAATTTAACGGTAGTTAATCCGGCTGATAAAGGTGTTATTATATTAAACGTTGACTTCGATGGTCTTGGGGTAAAGTTCTCGCCTCAGGACCCGATGGTCTACTACCCAGCTGAGGTTAACGGATATTTCTCGAGTGATAAAAATCCATAACACAACTTCCTTTGGAGGGGAAGTAAAGCCGTCTGCCTCATGTCAATTGTGGCATGTAAAATAATCCTGGAAGGTATGTGAACATACTTTTTCTGGCAAAATTGGTAGGCCCTTTTGCAATCGCTCATAGAAATTATCTTGTGCGCATATAATAAGTCGGTTCAGAAAGTGCACTTTAAATACCTCAAATAAATAATATGTAATTAAACGATAACATTTTCAGGCAAATATTTTTCAAATATTTCATGAAATATTTATTTATTTTTGTAGTAAGTACTCTTTGGTTAAGCCGTTAAGCTGTTAATGACATATCCTGATTAGGCCTATAACAAAAACAACCGTTTCAAAAGCGGATAATTTACAAAACTGTGCAACAAGAGAACAAACGCACTTTCATGATGATCCATTTTACTTGTATTTCCTCCGGGAAGTGAACCCAATATATTTAGCCCTCTAGGTAGAAGGGATAGTTACTAAGCTAAGGTTTTGAACATGAACGTTTAAACACGTGGTTTTTGACCGTAAATTTAATGGAAACATTTGTGCTGAATTCATCATTGAAGCTTATCATCTAATAAAAAAGCTAATTTATTCATGAACTTTAACCCCCCTCCGTGATCAAACAAAAAATTAAACTCAAACAACAACTTTTAAATGGCTAGTAATAATTTCTACGTCATTGGCATTGTGGGTTTATGGTTATTTCGTTTGTGCTGTATGTTTTATGAAAGAAAAGAAATTCTGAAATTAACTTTATTTCAGAGTTAAAAAGAGAAAAACAATTTCCAATTAAATAGAATATATAAATACATAAATACAATCCTTTGGAGTATTTTTCCTTTGTAGTGTAAAATATACTCAAGCTGGTTTTAAATCAATCTTGGATAAGTTGAGATTGGATGCAAAATGTTAACTGAACTCAACTCTCCTCACCAGGGGGTAGATTATTTGTCCTGTGGTGAGGAGCAAGTGAAAAGGTTGATTGATTTTTATTTAATAAGGGGCAATGGACTTTTACTTTTTAAGCCAATTGGTTCAGTCAATACATGACTTAAAAACTAACTTAGGCACAACACTCGAGTCTCCCGGTATGTGAAACGCGAAACCCCATTTTTGCGAACAATAGTTTTTTGGTATTTAAGTAAACGAACCGCTGGACCCTTACATCAGTAGGCAGACGCAATATTAGCTAAGATAAGGTATCAGACTAAAGCGAGATGAAAAATTGTCGGTGAACTCGTACACTAAAATCATGTTTCAATTTATACCAAATCTCGACTTTTTTCTTTCCACTGAACCCCACAACCTGTTTAAGCTATTTGCATGTATATTAAATAGCTTCTATGATAGGGGTAGTTAAATGTACATGCATTCTCGTAGAGGGAGAGTGGGAAACCATTGGGGAAAAACACCCTCACTACATCTTTCTTACCCGCCACGGTGGCGTAGTTGGTTAACGCGCTAGTCGTGTTGAGCTCGACTGCTGAGGATGGGGGGATCGAGGTTCGAATCTCGGTCGGGTGAACTGGGGGTGGTTTTTCCTAAATGGTTTTCCACTCTACCTTCACGCAAATGCGGGTTCACTTCCTCTAATTCAACCTTCCAATTCCTAATCCATTAGCGTAATTAGTACTTAAAGCGTTTAATCCGAACGGGTAGTACGATGCGGTGCTAAATAATAATAAAAATACATCTTGCCTGGTTTTAATCCTCGATACAATATAATGAGATTAGTTTGGTAGTTTTTGTTTAAATATACTCTACCCTTGCCGTGAATAGCGGGGTGTCGGTGGTGGGTCTACTTACTGAGCTAAGGGTCCCTAGTTCGACTCCCAGCTTGGAAAAAATGGGGAAATGTGGGTTTCATTCTTTAACAGTGAACGACTGGGTGTTGTGTTTTTTTTCTAGATTTAAGTTATTTTATAAGTCGTGAGTTGATATAAACAGTCAGTTTAGAAAGTGCACGTTAAAATATTTTAAATAAAAAATAATGTAGTTTTAGGCGTCAAGTTCACAATAGAAAATGATTGGCGCTGACGAGGAGGTTCGAAGTTAGAATCTCGTTTGGATACACTAGGATCTGATGTGTCATATAGAATTTATCATTGAGCTTTTCCCCATTCTACTTCCACGCTAATGAGAGTGCACTTCCTATACATAATATTTCTAGCCTTTACCCTTAGAATTGAGTATTTTTAAAATCTTGTATGCATAACAGAGGTCACATGGTCTAACACTCCACTTCCATGTTGGATTGGAGATCCGATGTAGGGGAGATTGGAGTTCAATTCCAAGTCAAGTACACAAAAGAGCTGATTTTAATAATTGGTTTTACCCCTTTACACCCAAATGCGTGTACATTTTTCTTTAATTTCTATTTTCTTCATCGCTATTCCCCCAACAGTTTTTATTACCAGCTAATCTTACTGCTTGTTCGGATAATATGCCTATGTTCTAATTACTCTAATGGGTTGGTTATAGATGAGCAAGGATGAACTTAGATTAAGTGTACCAGCATTTGGGTGTAGGGAGTGGGAAACATTTAGGATAATCCACACTCAGTACACCCGACCAGGATTGAATCACGATCTCCCCATTATCGGCAGTCTAACCCATTGCGAGAGTGTCACCTTAGAGCATGCGGCCACCAAAGTGGGTATTATCGTAATTAATGTATGTGTAAAACATAAACGGGTATTAGGATGTGGTAAAATAAATCCTTATATTGAACATCATTATTTATTTATTTACTTTTAATCTACATCTGCTCTTAAATTGAATGGTACGTAGCTTAGAGAGCAACAACATTCCCACCCCGTTCAACCCCGTAGCCAGACATACCATGTATCGATCAATGATAGGGCCTGTTAGTGCGTGGGGGCGGAAAATCTAAACCTCCCTAATGAGAGCCGTGGAGTCGACTTTCTTAATGAAGGTTCTCGACGTGAGGATCTAGTGTCGTGTTCCTTATCGGCTTTCAAGGAGGAGGAAAAAAAAGGGGGAAGGTGGAAAAAAAGTCCTAGAAAGACGCAACTCAAAGCGGGAGTTTATCGGTGCATATATTCCGTGCCATTTACCCTGATAATGATCGTACGAACCTCGGTAATATACAGAGCGGTGTGATTTATTAATGAGAGGGCTTATGAGCTACGTCGTGCAAAATAAATAAATATATATAGAGCCTTCTTCGGTATTCAGTTCACGCAAGGGGGTAACGGGGAGGAGAGGAATCTGAAATAAATTGCTTCTTATACTTTGGTATAATTTTGTGTCGCACATTCGACATGGTTAAGTTTTGTAGAATTCGAAGGTCTACGCGGAAATATTAATATTTTGTAAAGTGCGTTTAAATCGATAAAGATACTAAAATAGAAATAAACGTATTATTATAAAAAGTCGTGGTAAATTAATACAAGCAGTAGATGAGTAATGACAAGTTTTGTAATTATTTTACATAATACTATTTTAAATTTAATTTTATATTAATCTTCTAAATATATATATAGAAGATTAAGATATATATACACAACATCTTTACCTGCCTCTACCTATCTATCTCTCTAGCTGTATAACTTGCCATAACATATATATAAATTATATTATATGATTATATATATATACTTTAACTATGTATATATTAACTATGCTTGTATGTAGGTTAGTTAATATCATTTTAGCTCTTTACTTATTTCTCTTTTTAATTGCTTCGGTGGCCGCATAACCTAGGGCACCACTCTCACAATAGACTGCCGAAGATAGGAGATCGGAGTTATATTCCAGTCAGGTGAACTGACGGTGGTTTTCCTAAATGATTTTACACTCTCCCTCAACGCAAATGCGGGTACACTTAATCTAAATATAAATGCCCCTATTTCGTACACATTAGTGTACTTAGTACATAAGTATTTAGTCAGATCGGGTGATAATACACGATGTTAAAAAAAATTTGCTGTAACTAAAATTACTAATATCCAGATAGGATCTCTCCTGTCAAAGAACTAATATATAAACCCTATGAACGCATCAACCTTAATTTAAAATTATAAACTCAGCCCTGGAGGTTCTTCCTGTTCCTTCAAATATTTAAATATGTATTTACACTAGTTAGTGTCAAAGGCCTAACGTCTTAGATGTCTCGGACATATCTGTACTTTTTATTTTCATATTTCAGTCAATAGATAAAGACAACTGGTTTGTGTTTCATATCTCACGTTATAGGCAAAGATCTGCCCACGCCTTAAAATGTTATGTAGAGCCGTTACACCCGCATCGGTCGACACGTGGTCTAAGGTGGATTGTCAGTGAAATGGAAGATAAGATTCGAATCTCGACTGTTTGTACTTTTGGACACGGTTATGTGATTTTTCACTGTGTGTTCCCATTTACTCTCCAATATAACCACCTCATTTTAGTTACTTAGATCGTTAATAGCCTGGTGTTGTTAAAACATATTTTTGTGGTCTGGATTGATAATATTTATTAATATATTATTAGCGCCATTTCATTTTTTTACATCTATTACTGATTCTACCCTGTAACCTAGGTAACTTTTTTTATTCAAGCCATATAGGCTAATCCTGTTTTTAGCTTCATATACCTTATAATCTAACTTAATACTAGTACAAGTACAACACCCAGTCCTCGGACATTAATTTATCAATGTGAAAGAGTAAACCGATATTTTCATCAATGATACATTTTTGGCCATGCCGGGAATCGAACCCAAGACCACAGCTCAGTAGACCGGCACGCAAACAACTGAGTTAAGGTGGTTGTACAGTATAATTACTTAATTATTGATAATATCTATAAAAAGGTTAGAGCTGCAGATCACACTACTTGACCTACGAATACGTGAACGGGGATATTATAGCTTTTTTAGTTGTCTAATTAGAACCACTAAGATGAGAGCCGTTGAAGCTTCTGATCCAAGCTTAGTCTTTTATTTAAAAACTTGAAACACTTGGTATAGCCCTACCCGTGACTATACAAGGCCGTGGTCGGACCGAAGTCAAGTCACGTCACTAGAGGGCATCGCCGCTTAGCTGTGTCCATTCAGCCAGAGCAGGTCCCGTGTTCAATTATTAAACACCTCCTTTCACAAGGAATGTGTGTGTTGCGTTCCGCCAACCGGCTGGGCGGGGATCGTTACCTGGCTAAGGTACAGCCATGAGTAGTAACACAAGTCAAGATACAGAAATTCGACCATAGTGTATCGATACTTATTACATTCATTAAATATAAATCAAAAGAAAAAAATATAGAGTATAAAAAATTAACTCTTTTAATGCATCAAAAAACAGTGTTAGTTGAAGATTAATTGTGAAATTTTAATTTAAAAAAATAGTTAAATTAAAACATATATGATAACACAAAGAACACAGATTGAGGACGATAATTTAGATCTTACACGAAACAACATATCGTTTGATAGGGTTAATCAATTCGAATATTCTGGAACAAATTTAAATAGCAATAACAATATTAGATTGGAAATTAGGAAAATAAAACAGTCGGGAAACACTTGTTACTACTCGGTCAGTAAGTTGTTGGCATCTCGCCCCCTATCAAGAATGTAAAACTAAGAGTATACAAAGCCATGATCTTACCGGTTGTTCTCTATGGGTGGGAAACTTGGCCTCTTATCTTATATGACAAATAAAATTTAGTGTGTTCGAAAACATGGTGCTTAGGAAGATCTTGGGTCCAAAAATGGATGAATACAGTGGGGAGTGGAGGAGGCTATAAAATGATGAACTGCATACCATGTGTTATCTCTTACCAGACATTGTTAGAGTAATAAAATCTCGCAGGCTACGGTGGGCAGGTCACGCAGCGCAAATGGGAGTATTTACTCGTAGAACCGCGCTCAAGGTATTGAAACCCAGTGGGAAGAGTCCACTGGGAAGACCCAGACGAATATGGGATAACATTTGGATAGACCTGAGAAACATAGGGTTTAATGAGATAGATTGGATAGAACTAGCTCACGATAGGGATAGGTAGCGTACTTAAGTAAGCGAAATTTAAAAAAAGAATAATCCCCAGCTTATTAGTATCCGTTCAAAATATACGCATATATTAATTACGCTAATAGGCTAGGTATAAGGAAGGTAAGATTTTATAGAAAATTTGCCCAAATTCCCATGGAAGGAGATTGGGAAATCATCTTATGAAAGAAAAAAAACTTTTTTTGTACACCCGACCGGGGTTTGAACCTTGATCTCTCCAACAGTGTCAATATCCAAACTAATATGAAAGTGGTGCGTTATATAATCCGACCACCGATGCGAATAAAACGTAAATTTTCTTAATTATATAATATATGTATATCAATATAGCTTATTTATTGTGGATTATGGGTATGAAAGTGTTAATATCCGAAAATGTCTACAAAGTGGTCAACACGTGTAATAAACTTAATATTTACTCGCACCCCATCCCAACATGTTAATAAATGAGCTACTGAGTTTGACTTTAATCCGGCATTTAATCCCCTTCCTGTTGTACCGGGGGTGGTTTATTCCACTTTGTAGTTTACATACTCTTTCAAAAGCGAACTCTGGCTAGTTACCTTAAAAATCAGCCTATTTTCCCATCGACAGGGATTAAAACGTAAGCCTGCAAAATACACAATAGCTAGTCTTCTCACCCAAATTTAGGAATAAGTACTTAATAAAGTTATTTAGTTTATTTAATCAGAAATGGAAGCTCAATTTTTAAAATATCAGGGTGGCTACTCAAACTTTAGAATACAATTAATTGCAACATAATTTATGCTTTGCCTGGCCAAAATAATAATTTTTCCGATTTTTTAAAAGGTTTTTTCTCTGGATGTGAGATTTAAAACAAATTATTTGAAACGTCGCTTTTCCTATCACGCAGAAAAAGGCACGATTACTATAACATAATTAGAATAATGTGGAGCAAGAGTACGCGTCGGGTAAGAGTACGCATTGGCTTGATTTCTATTTTGGCAAAATAGTTGTTGGCCCCACGGTTTGGTTTTAGGAAGGTGTCATAGCAGATAGGTTGTCAACATAGTTTGAGCTGAATCTGAAAACATATTTTCAAACAATGCGGTAAGTTGTGATTCTAAGCATTCTGATGTAATTTGGCAGTATTTAGCAAACGTAATATCTACATAAAATATTTATTAAAACTAATATATACGGTTATATTTAGAAAGAGCTCTTTTTAATGTAAACAAAAGTGTCCACATAATTTAGGAAGTTTCTCACTAGGCGACAGCACTTCCCGGTGAGTTGTAAATCTATGAGTGGGGCAAGGAGACGCACTGCGTACTCTTACCCCAACTCTTGATTACGAGTATTTCTCGCTTTATATCGACCCATTGAACCATTCTTTTCTAAATATAAATTAATGTATAGCTCTAATAGAGAGGGAAAATCAGTGGCGAAGCGTGGAATCTTTCCAGGATACCAAAAGTTTGTTTAAGACATTTAGGTATAAAAAAAAAATTAATACATATGTTTAATGTTAATGTATGTGGTCCAATTTATATTTCAGGACTTATAAAAAACAAACAAATCGTAAACCATGTACTTAACAAATGCTTAACAAAGCTAAGCAAATGCTTCAAGATGGATTTTCGAAAATACAAATTGCAAAATATCTTGAAATAAGTGAAGCTACTTTGAGAAAGCGTTTAAAAAAGGTAAGCTACATAAAATTGAATAAACCTTTTTAAAATATAAAATCAAGTTTGTAAACTATGATATAAAATACACCTCAAATTAATTTTATTATTGTTTCAGGGGTATTGGTGTAAATAAACTGGGCAGGTTTGCAAAGACATTTGATGAATGACAAGAAAATGACTTGGCTAAACATTGCAAGGACCTTGATGCGTGTTTTTACAGATTGACATTAAAAGATTTAAGACGTTTAGCATTTGAATTTGCTGAGATAAATGGAATTAAAAACCCATATGATAAAGAGACGAAGCTAGCTGGTAAAGACTGGGCATACAGTTTTATGAAAAAAATTAATTTGACACTCCGTATTCCTCAAAAGACTAGTCTTGCTCGAGTGATGGGTTTTAACAAAGTTCAAGTGGATGCATTTTTTGACAATCTTGTGGCCTTAATGTAGAAATTTAAGTTCCTGTCAACTCGTATTTTTAATATGGGTGAATCGGGAATAACTACAGTTCCAAATAAAGTTCCAAAAGTTGTTGCTAGCATAGGAAAGAAAGCTGTTGGTAAAATTGTGTCTGCAGAGAGAGGACAGCTTATAACCATTGTTTGTGCTGTAAGTGCCAGTGGAAATTATGTACCACCTGCGATCATTTTTCCAAGGAAAAGAGGAAAAGAAGAGCTAATGAATGGAGCCCCTCCAGGATCAACTATGATGTGTTTTGACAGTGGGTACATAAACACAGAGCTATTTAAAGACTGGTTGAAGCATTTTCAGAAAAATGTAATGGCAAGTTTAGAGAACCCCGTATTGCTTATTGTAGACAACCATACGTCACACATGAGTTTGGATGCTGTGCTCTTCTGCAGAAGACATTCTATTCATCTCTTATCCATCCCTCCGCATAGAACTAACAAGCTGCAACCTTTGGGCAGATGTTTTTTTAAGCCACTAAAAGATATCTACTCACAATCTTGCGACCAATGGTTATTGATTCACCCTGGGCGTACAATTTCCCAATTTCAAGTTGCGCAACTTTTTGGCAATGCCTACCAAAGATGTGCCACAATGACGAAAGGTATTAATGGATTTAATATGTGTGGTATTTTCCCTGTTAACCGTTACGTATTTTCAGATGAAGAGTTTATTCCATCAGCTGTCACGGACCAAACTAATGGCTCATCAAACGCAACATCTGAGACTCATCCATCAAAATCTTTGGCTGCCAAAAGAAGTTCTCAACCACCAACATCTTCGGCTGCCACAACAGATCCTCAGCGAACTCAACCTCAACAACAAACGACCTATCCAGTAGACCTGATACCATTCCCTAAAAGAACAGAAAATCAAAATAGAAGAAAGAGAGGGCAAAAATCTCAAATCATAACGAGAAACCATTTAAAAATAGTTTAATGATAAAAGAAGAAAGTAAAAATACTATTGGTCAAGCTAGGAAATCATTGTTCAGATCTAAAATTAATACTCCAATTATGTCTCTGTCAAAAAGAATAAAAACAACAAAATCAAAAGTTGATGAAGACATTTTCTGCCCCGGCTGCGAAGAACAGTATGAAGATCCACCTCTAGAAGACTGGGTACAATGCAAAAGTTGCAAAGAATGGTGGCATGAAGCTTGTTCTAATTATGAAAGTTCAGGTGTATTCATGTGTGACTATTGTTAAATAAGTTTTAAATCACCTCTAAAATTATTTCTCAACTAGTTTATAAGTCAAGGAAATGGATTTTTCAATGAGATAAGTTCTTTATAAAAAAAGGTAAAATAGTTTACTTTATTCAATAATGCCTATAATGCATTTTTAATGTCTTGTGAAGATTTATAATGTAAAAGTATATATCATACATTATTTTTTATAATATTTATAATGCGTAATTTTACCCCGTAATGAACGTACTCTTACCCCACCTATGGGGCAAAAGTGTCGTTTTGTCAAATTTTGTAATTTTTAAAGAAATTGGTTAAAATAATTTTTTGAAAAATTATTAAAAATTTCTACTTCAATGACAATAAAATGAAGTTAGTTATCCCAAAAATTGACATAATTTAACGTATAATTTTAGCTTATACATGTGTTTAAACGTTAAGTGCGTCCTCTTGCCCCACTTTACTCTACATAAGTTATAATTGATGAAGAATAGGGAAGGAAAATGCATCACAGAAATATATAAGTTTAACAAATAAGTTTATTAAAAGGCAAACAAAAAGATATAGAATTACATATGAGTGAAAAGATTTTTAATTAAATAAATTAATGATAACAGTATTCCGTTATTGAGGTAGAAAACATACGGTTGGACGAATAGATATTAACTCTTTGTAAATAAGGAGCTGATAGAATATAGATAGAACATTTCATTTAGATTAACAACTCTAGAAATATGGATAATCGCTCTTACTCGAACGAAGAAGCGTCTGCCACAACTTGGTAACAGTAAAAAGGGATTAAGTTTTAGGCCGTATACATAAAGACAATCTAGCCAGGCTAGTCCCAGACTAATACCTGAGAGGGCTAATCATGAATGATAGTGACAATTGAAAATATAAACATAGCATCAAAGCTTATATTTTTAAAGTTACTAAGAATAATATTATTTGAGTTAGCTAAAGTAGCCCCATGGCTTCTTTGGTGCCGACTGACAGTTCACAGCTGACAGTTGACAGCTTTAAAAAGTTCCCAGACCAAATTACGTATCCCTACGCCGAACTATATGATCTTCAAAAACATGTGTTTATCAGCTGTCACTTCTGACAGTCCAAAATTTAGGTATATACCTAAATGTTGACTGTCAGAAGTCAGCTGTGAGCTGTCGGTCAGCACCAAAGAAGCCATGGGGCTACTGTAGCTTGTATTAACCCTCATGGAGAGTCACGAAAACCTAGAAATAATATCCTATAAGAGGAGTTTCCATTTTACAAATAATAGATGGCTAATAATCAGGCGATATTTTACTATGGCCGATCATTTCCTAATGAGTACTGCTAGAACAATCAATAGTAAATTTATACATTTCCTTATTACTAGGGAATTCAATAGCTAGTACAAACTATCTTTGAACACTTAGATACGTATAGCGCCTGAATGGGCCGGAAAAAAAGCATTATCCCCGCGGGCCACTACTTCAATATAGTAGTGCTCCCACAGGTTGCGTACCGTAAATAACTACACAAAAAAGAGTTCAATCATGACTGAAATCAGTCACTGACCTAACTAGGTCCAAGAAGAAAGTGTTAGATGATATGATTGTTGCCATAAATAGATACTAAACGTGATCATACCGTTTAGGGTGTCATAAAAATATAATAATGTCTTAAGGACATAGAAAAGGAAATCCAATTCATGGACTCAGTATACACAACCAACTGGTTTTGTACATATATAGAGCATAGAGCCCTATTATGTAAACTATGCCTTATGAGCATAATAAAATAACCATCAGACTATCTGACCCAAGAAACTATGTTCGGTCATAGAAAATAACGCCAGACATTCCAACTAAAGAAACCTTGTCTGATGGACATAGAAAATAATGTTAGATCTTCTGACAATAAAACTTGTGTCTGATGGATATAGAAAATAACTCAGACACTCTAACACAATACACCATGTCTGATCAACATATAAAATTATGCAAAACATTCTAATACATTAAACTATATCTTATGGACATAGAAACGGAGTTGATAATCTAATGTGAATTCTAAACAGAAGATACAGATACTTAAATTCTCAGAAGAGGCTTCCTCTGAGACGTGGCGGTGATACCGATGCCTGACACATCGTGTCCACCAGTAGTCTTCGGTGCTGAAGTCTTACGTCGTAGTTCTTCCTCCGGTGAATAAATACAATGGAATCCAAAAAGGCGAGTCACAGGGAATCAGTTATATAGCAACAGAAGTGGCTCGGACTTGGACTACATCAGGAGATCTAAGGGGAGAAGCGAGGTTCGAGTTGTAGAATTATTCCACTTTCTTACTAGCACTGTCAGAAGGTGTGGTGAACAGAGACAATTATCTTTCTTTTCTTTGAATTGTGTCCTTCGATCAGGACGTGAAAATCCTTTTGGTGCTGGTATGGTCCGCTAGGGAAAATTTCCTCGGCGCTTGGGCGTTTCCTGGCAACATAAATTCACAGTGAGTTGGAATAGATTAGTACTTATTATCTTGTTTTAATTGTCTTTATGGAATTTTAATTGTAGATGTCATATTATATAACTGACATGCTACATATTCTAAATGACTTTTTTGAGGTGTGTTGAACACACCCTCACATTTTAGTACTGGAGCAAGTATTGTTAATAAGTACAAGATATTTTGAGTAGTCTTCCCTCTGAAAATTTTCAAAATGTTGATACCCCTAGAAACTATTTAGAGTGGTTCTTGACTGGATATTTAAAAAAATCAGGTGTCTACAAGCTATTTTGAGTATATTCATCACCAGAAAGCTTTTGAAATTTGTATGGCCCTAAAAGCTATTTAGAGTAGTACACACCTTTATATTAAAACAATTCAAGAATAATTCCAGGTTTTCCTGGCTTTCTTGATAAATAGCCACCCTGTTATGGACGTTCTGCCGAGAATAAATGCCCCACACTATGACACTACCATTAGAGTCTTCTTATAAGTCCTAAATACAAGAGTCCTTCTTTTCATACCTAAGGATGTTATTCTCAAATCCTAAAGTCATCGAACTTTTGAATCCTTAAGGATATTTGAAATTTGAGAATTCGAGAAATACCGAATTCAAGATCCAAACATAATTAAAAAAAATAATTTTCAATTGGAATCCATACTGCTTTGCTTACTGATGGTTCAAAATAATTACAAGACAAACTTAACAACCAGACCCCAGACCATTAGTTTAACACTTAAACCGATTGTATGAATGTTATAATGAATGCATTATAGCAACAACAAAAAAATAACATTCAACTACTTTTTCTTACTCTTATATCTATAATTTTTTCCAAGACTCGGATTCGAAGTATATATTTGGGATTCATATGTAAAGCTAGGAATCGGATTCGAGACTAGGAATCTTAAAATACCCATTTCCCCAATTATGCTTAGTGAAATTTTGAGCTGCGAACGTTTTTACAAGTGCTGCGTGAATTACTGCTGTGCATTCGAAAACGTTAGGATCATTTAGTAGATATCTCTAATTTTATTTTAAACAAATATTTTAGTAAATACTATTCATTTCAAGGGTAGATACATATTTTGGATGAGGGTAGATAGTGGTAATCTACCCGGACCAAGATGGAAAAAGGAAGAAAAAATCAAAGTTAAAGATTACATGGACCCAGTGCACCCGAGTGAAATTCGAATCTAAACTATACCATCAACGGCAATCTATTGTTATATTTTGTTTTTTAAATTAGTGTTTTCAATAGCAAGACTATTCAAGAATTAAGCTAATGGGTAGGATCACGTGACCACCAATGTGGGTGTAACTTGTCCTCGCAAAACTTAAAGACGTGGGTGAATCATTAGGAATACCTTGAGACATGAATTATAAATTACCTTCCTTAAAAAAATATTGAATTTAAGATTCCCAGTGAATCCAGATGAAATTAGAACCTTGACCTCTCTGACATCGGCAATCCATACTATTGAGAGCCTGGCAGCATGGAGCGCATGACAATGAGTTCTAGTCTTTTACGATCCGGAGGCCTTAAACCGCATGGCCACCCGTGTAAATAAAAGATTTGGATGAAGAATGCAAACAAAGGATTTGGATGAAGCACGCTAAAATGAACTTGAAACTTAAGTTAATTTTGTATATGTATTTTGCTTTCTATTGTTTAAGTAAGTATAAAGGTGAGATGATAATTATTATTTTGGGTCAAATTGGAATTGCGCTGTCATCAGAAATTGTATTGGTATCGTTTTACTTTCTCATTTCAAGAGAAAGTATGAATATATTGTAATCGTGAAAATTTCCACTCCAAAATTACGATGAATCTTTGAATTTTATGTGTACCCAAAACCAAAAAGGTTTATTTTACAATTCTGTCTCTTTTAATATTGAGGCTAATATTAAAGAGTAGTATACCAATGAGGGATTTTTTTTGAAGTACTACACATTTTTCGAAAATGGTTCAAAATATTGTGTTTAAAATTGATACCTAAGTAGTGTTTTACCTGAAAAATAACACTGTATACTTGTATTTTGGGTGAACATTCGTTAAGGGTTAGTGATTTTTGAAAATTCTAAAAATTGCGAAAACTGCTTTAACAATTTTGCTCAAAATGTGTCTGAAGGAATGTTTGACATGTCAAACAAAACTGTCCACTTGTTTTTTGGGGGAACATACATTTAAGGGTAGTTTACTGATGACTATTTTTTTTAAATCAATATTTTAAGAAATGGTGCTATCGATTTTGTTCAAAATAGGTATTTGTTAAGTTCTTTACTTGAAAAAAAAATTATATTAAAAAAAATCATTTGATAATAATTGACTAATAACTGATTTTTGAAACATTGAAATATTTTGAAAATAGTTGTAACGATTAAGTTTAAAATTAGTATTTGGAGATATTTTGTATAATAGTAAATATTTTTTGCTGGTTTTTCCAGAATCCATTAATTTAAGGGTGGTTTATTCATGAAAAGTTTGGGAAAATTTGAAATATTTCCAAAATGGCCGTTAAGATTGAGTTTAAAAGCGGTATTTGGGAATAGTTCTTCATGATAAATATGAGCTATATTTTTATAAACATAAATTAGGATTGTTCACAAATAACTTATTTTTGAAAAAATGTGTACGATTGTGTCCTATAAATTTCTTTTATGGTGGAAAAAAACCTTTCTGCCACTATCTCAGCATTCTTGCTGTAATCCGTTTCGAGCTTTCCAACATACAAGCTCAAGCATTAAACAGATGACTTAAGACTCAATTTCATATTTTGCTTAAATTATAATTTTCAATCATATTTTGTCAGCATTACCTAATTTGCGGTAGGTATATAGTTCCCGTTTACTGTTTTCAACCTTAGCCCATTAACAAATCAGATCATACAAATAAAACAAATGAGTAAAAGGCTTGGATAATCCCGAAACAGCAAACAAAATAAATCACCTCACAGTCCCTCAGGGTGTTAAAATTGTCACGTGATTTGCTTTTTTCCTCATTTTTTTAAGCAACCAAATCGTTAAAGTTCAATTGTAATCGCTCCTCTGAACTGCACGTGCCCAATTACACCTGATTGAAGCTATGCGCTTGCATTAAACATAGTACTGATCCAATCAGTTTTATAGCTCGCGAGCAAACAGGAGTTTGGAATCGAACTTGGACCCCATCCAAATCATTTGCTCGAGCGTACTGGAGTATATGCTGCTTGTTCTACCATGAAATTGTTTCAACCTGGTCTCCACTCTAGAGGTAAAGCTGTAAATCACCATTTCGACAAATTAGGACTTATCAAGAGTTGGAGGAAGTCCTAGAAATAAGGATCAGGAAAGGACTAAAGGAAACGATCCTTTAGAGATCTAGGATACCTTAGTAGTATTTTTTTAGCACCGTGTCTTATTACCCATTTGGGTTATACGCCTATGTACTAATTACACTGATGTTTTAGGGATTAGGAAGATTTAATTTAGAGGAAGTGCACCCACGTTTGCGTGGAGGGAGAGAGGGAAGGTTAACAAACATTAAAAAAACCACCCTCAGTGCATCCAATCTCCCCCTCTTCGGCAGTATAGTCTACTGCGAGAGTAGTGTATTATACCATGCAGCCACCGAACCGGGTCTTTAATAATTAATTAATTAATTAAAAATAATTGAAAAATTATATAAATTTTATGTTTACATTCATAGATATGTGCCTACACAGCTTAAGCCTTCTCCTTTCTCTCACAGTGTTTTACTACCCGTCCGGGACATACAAATTTGAATCACGCTATTGTGTACGGATGAGGAATAAATAATTTAGAGAAAGTTTACCTACATTTGCATGGAGGAAGAGCGGAAAACCATTTATGACCGGAAATTTAGTCCGCGTGATCAACCGTCAGGGTGTTATTGGCACTTTTTCACACTAATAGATTAGGAATGAGAATTATTTAACTAAAGAGGAATTTATTCGCATTTAACTATATTAATAAAATTAAAAGTGTACTTGTCTGTTTGTTGTGAGCATTGCTCTATATACACCACACGCAGAGTGCTGACATTTTAAAATTAGAAGCTCCTGTGCACAAAGCTGTCCACCTCGAAACTGAGATTTTAAAAACTCCGCACGGACTTACTCATTCTATTGTTTAAAAATGGAGATATTTACGGAAAAAGTTTTATCAGGCAAAGACTCTGGTTTAGCCCCGACAAACGACTTGTAGTTGTAAATTCTGTTTCTCGAAGCTATTTCGTCGGCTTAGAGGTACTCACTAAGTAGCATTTTCAATGTTTGTAGATTTGCTAAGTGAATGATGACTTTTACCTGGCAAAGAATCTTTCAATGTTGAATTTGATGATTACTTATTTTAAAAAAATATAGAGAGATATAAGTTTACACATTTAATTACTTTATTTTCTTATAGATCTCGAAATTTTAACATATACACACATATAAACTCATTTCACGCAGAAATGCACTTAATGAGTTTTACCTCTAAACCGACGATTTAGTAACAAGTGAAATCCAAGTGTATTTAAATGGGAGTGAGAAGTGTTTGTTGAAGCTACACCGAATCAAGCGACCACTCACTATGTATTATTTTAACACCGCATCTTACTACCCGACCTGGTTCGAACAGCGATCTCCCCTTCATCGGCAGTCTATTGTGAGAGTGGTGCTTTAGACCACGCGGCTGCTGAAGCGGGTTACTGACTAAGTGATCTAAGGTCAAATTACAAGTATTTTGTTCTAAGGTGACAGGTTTTTTGATCCTTCAAAACGAATCGCCTGTCAAATCTGCCAATAATTTTCTTTTTATGTTTACAACGGTTTCATGTTCGAATCCCTGCCTTGAAATTTAAGTCGAGATTTGTCAGGCAGGTTAACAAATGGTTTGGAATTTTCCTGTAATCAGGTGGTCCGAGGCGTGTTAAGTGCTTGTTAGGTTGTTTTTTGTACTCCCCCTTTGACCACACTATCTCTCTTTCTCTCGGCCACGGGGTTCGAGGCAAGCAAGCGGGGAAGGCGCGAGTGAAATGTAGGGTAGTGCGTGTGCTCCGTCTCTCTACTCGTGTGCGAGGAGAAAGAGCCAGCCAGACTTCCCATCGTATCGATCCTCGTGGCGGACCCAGGACGGGTTCAAGTGGGGCCTGCGACGGGGGAGATGTACCTATAGCCCTCCCGGCTGATGGCTGGCCTGAGCCAGTGATTTTTTTTCGCATACTTTTGCGGTGGCTTGTCACTTCGCGTTTACGTTATCAACACTTTCAGGAAGGGTGAGAGGGGGAGGCTAAAGGGGGTCACAACGGCGAGTGTCCGTTCTCGATTTGTAGTGCTCCCTCCCTTGTCATGGAAGGAAGCCTTGTTTAATTAATGGATGCCTATTTATAATATTATTTGTATTTATTAACCAATCGTTGTTTTTTATTCTTTTATTTAGCACCATGTCTTACTACCCGTTTGGGCTATACGCCAATATACTAATCAATCTAATGTGTTAGGAATTAGGAAGGTTTAATTTAGAGGAAGTGCACCCGCATTTGTGTGGCGGGAGAGTGGAAAACATATTTAGTGCACCCTACTGGGATTTAATCCCGATCTTCCTGTCTTCAACAGTCTAGTCTAACACGAGAGTAGTGGATTAGACCACACGGACACCGAAGTGGGTCCATTGGTTGATAAATGAGAGATTAGCACGCCTAAATCTCACCCGGTAAAACAGGGGATGTTCCAAAATGGCTGCTTAGACATTTTTTAGCTCGTCATAGTAATATTTTATATTTTCTTTCCAGGCGAATGCAAATGTAATTCATTGACATTACCCTCATGATCCGGTTTGATTAGGTTAGGCAGATTACACGTATATCGCCAGCTAATGCGTTAGGACTTTTACTAATAGTAATTGATAGGAACCAGAATATTTAAAACTTCATACCCAATGCTATGTTATCTGGGTATAAAATGTCACGAATTTATTATTTAGAAATTCATAATTGATTCACCAGATGTAATAGAACCTTATTCTTTTCGTTCGTCATCTGACCTTCATGTTTAAATTACGTGGATAGCCCTTTATGAATATTGTTCGACCTTTATGAAACACAACCAACTTTGATTATGAAAGCAAACATAATTTTATTGCATTCAAACTAGGTGGCTTATGTTTTATTATTATATAATCATATGATATAGCCCACACAGGTGGGTGAGGAACATACATGTCAGGTTCATTTAGTCTGGTCTGCCAGTGAAGGGGAGGCTGGGGATCTAATTCCGGACGAGTAAACTGAGGGTGGTTTTCCTGAAAGGTGTCCTAATATCCCACCATATAAATCGGAACACAATTTTTCTAAATCCTACACTTCTGTTTGGTAAAGTCTTACTTACTGTATGGCATTAGAAACTTGAAAGTTAATTGCTGCACTTAAAAATGTACGCCACCTATCCCTAATGTGAGATAATTATATTCAATCTAACTCATTACACCCTATCCCTATCTTCAGCTAGTTCTATCCAGACCACCTAATTTCACCCTATATATTTCAGGTCCATTCTAATGTTATTCTCCTATCCGCGTCCAGGGGTGGTATGCAAGAACGTTACTGAATGCTTATTGGACCGATAGTGTGGTCCAGATAACACTATTGGTCCACCTTTTAACCTATGATGATGCAAGCTACCCCACGCTAGTGTCCACTTAGCATCCACTTAGGCAAGATCATGCATACCGCCCTAGGTCTTATTGAAAACAACTTACTTAAATACATTAAAAACTGACAGCCGGCGTTGAAAAGGAGTTAGCGTCTATAAAAAAGAAAACGTTGGCGTAACAACCCAACCCTGGATCAAGGACTTTAATACCCGGTATTGAATCAAGCTCCCTCCCCGTTTCACAGTCCGCCACCATTCCTTTGAGTCACCGGACCGAGTCTACTTTGATGAGGTCTATCACGTACCAGTAAAATGTAGGATCTTTTATCCTGGATTATTCAACCCTGAGGGGGTAACTTGAAAGAATCCGTGAACCCTTGATTTTTACTTTCTCATACAAATAAAGTATTGTGACCGTAAACATTTCTCTGCCTCGAAAAAGTCGGTGTTACAGTTGGGTCTGTCTGGCTGCACCCAGCAATACATCCAAAATGTTGTTGATGTTCAAACTATATAGTTATATATGATAATATTTCTATGTCAAACCGGACTTTTGGTTCTAGCCCTAAGATTAAGAGTAATTTACTGATGACTTCATTTTGAAAATGTAAAATATTTAGAAAATGTCTTTAACTATTTTGTTCACAATTAATATATGGGGAGTGGTTTGCGTGATAAATAAGAATGTATTTTTGATTTTTACAACAAAAAATCATTTGAGGTTAGTTTACTGATGAGACTTAATTTCTGCGCGGGATTTTAGAGGTCATCAGTGCCAATCGTTTACGGGGTATGGTTGATGAAGGCACTATTTATCAGAAGTGTATCCTCATTTGCGTCGAGGTAGACTGGAAAACCTTTAAAAAAATAAACACCCTTTTTACACCCCTGAGCGGGATTCGAAACTCACCTTTTCCGTCACCGGCAAACCAGACAAGACGAGACAGATGTTTAGTCCACGTGCCTACTGATGCAGGTGTGTGATTAATCGCTACGAATATACATGTATATATAAATATATAATTATCTTTACATTTTTGTCTTCTTGTGGAATTTCTATTATTATACTTTTGTTTTTCCTAGTTTAACTCTAAATTATTAATTGGATTTTAGGATCTGTTACTACGGTGACTATATAAAGTAAGTGGTAAATGTATCAACCCCATTTTATTATATTTAACTATACTCACATTATAAATAAAGCTAAACACTCAGCAGTGTCACACAAGTTATAATAATAAGCTACAACACTATAACAAACTAGTAATTACACAATGAATGTTAAGGTATTATATCTAAATACACACCAATAAACAAACGTAATAGTTTATTTTCGCAAATTTATCACTGTACAAAGTTTATCCTAAGATTGGTAAAGTCCTATAAAACACACTAATCCCGTACCTACCCTTTTTTAGTGTTAGGCCTCCTACTGCCAATTTACAATAGTTTAAATACACAGAAGGAGGAAAATTAATTAAAAAGAAATGCACCAACATTCATCTAGAGAAGGAATCGTAGACCATTAATGCCAAAAAAACCAAGAGTGCACCCAGATGAATTTTAAACCTTGACCCCCCCATCAGGTTAGGGCTGGGCACGTTATTCAAAATTTAGTTCATCTAATATACTGTTGATATACAGTGTAATAGATACTTCACTTCGTACTGTTAATCGAAAAATAAACTAAATCGAAGCAAAAGAAACATTAAATTGAGTAATAAATGCGATGGATAGAAATTTGATATTTCTCTTAGCGCGTATTACTGCGAGGGGGCTTACCACAAGTTTAGAAGACCCTAGTTTGATTCTTTGTGGGGTTGAATTTTTTTTTTTGCACGTGGGCTTATATTGTATTTCAATTAGAACAGATATAAGTGCCAGTGCTAGGTGTCTGTGCTTTCCTAGGTTGATTTAGTTAATGAATAGTGTGCTGATACAATATGTGATTATAAAATGCATGTCCATTCTTAAATATTTCTTTCTTGCACCGTAATTAGGGTGTTTTTATAAGGACACCCATATACTTCACGTGTGATATTATACTTTTTAATAGCGTATAACCCGCCTCGGTGGCGTAGTTGGCTAACGCGCTTGTCATGTTGAGCTCGACTGCTGAGGACGGAGAGATCGAGGTTCGAATCTCGGCCGGGTGAATTGTGGGTGGTTTTTCCTAAATGGTTTTCCACTCTCCCTCCACGCAAGTGCGGGTTCACTTCCTCTAATTGCACCTTCCCAATTCCTAACCCATTAGAGTAATTAGTACTTAAAGCGTATAACCCGAACGGGTAGTAAGACGCGGTGTTAAATAAAAAATAATATACTTTTAAAATTCTACACCCTAAATCAGTATCTATTCTACCAATAAAATATATTTTAAAACTGTAAACAGTAACAAGCAGAGATAACTTTTGTTTTATCAGACAGTAACAATAAAGAAGTGTAGGTGTAGTGGGGGCATTTTGTCAAAGCACACGTTCCCTTCCCACCCCCTAAAAGGCCGGCTTGGATTAGCTCGAACTCTAGAACAGAGTTTCTCAAACTCTCTCCAGTCGCTGAACTCCTTTGGGGGTCATGGCCTAGCCAAACTACCCCTTTTACTTCTTAGTAATAAAAAAGTAAATTGAAACAAATACCTGCTACAATATACTCGCGATTATCCGAGGCCCGCTTATCTGAGGTTCCGTGTTAACCAAGGTATTCATTCTACCAAAGTGTCCAATTTTAACACAATAAAATATTTAAATATTTTATACACAAGTTTATTTTATTACATATAAATATACTGTATTAGGCCTATTATAAATAGTATAAAGTATCGTTTACATACTTTAATGCATTACTGTAGTTAAATGCATGAGAAGTGACGTGAGAACCAATCACAAACAACAGTCAGAACACTGCGCTATACACAATACATCTTACGCGCTCCGTATCATCCTAGTATTATTGTATCCAAGATTGGTTAATCGCGAGTCTGCTGTATCTTGTAAACGATATTTCCTAATTTTAATAAAATATCAAAGTGAATATATAAAAACGCTCGTTCCAAGGTTTATATAAAATTATTGAGATAAATTAAACTAAGCCGCGACAGAGGGAAATAAAGGCTTCTAAAAGTCAATGACATCTCGTTAAGATACGCACTAATTAGTTTAGCAGAATCAATATTATTAAGAACTATTTAATTATATACTCTCAATAAACAAGACTGCCGATGACGGGGAGATCGTTGCTTGAATCCCGGTTGGGTGTACTGAAGGTGGTTTTTCCCAAAGGGTTTCCCACTCTCTCCGCGTAAAGGCCAGTAAACTTCCACTAAATTCAACCTGCCTCATTCCTAGTCCATCAGCGTAATTAATACATAATTAATCATATAATTTGAATGGGTAATAAGAACTGGTGCTTTAAAAAAACTCTGGTGTGTATTGCGTATCCCTCACAATTTGTGGATGACCCCTAATAATTAGCTTTCTCAGCAACGCTTAGAAACGAATCAGGATCCATTAGGCTTGCGGTCAACCCTTATAATAATTTATTCACAGGAATGATCCGTAAAGTAGGATTATTTTATGCTAGAACTGACCATTGGCGATTTAAACTAACTTAAGGAAAACCACCAGGATTTACCCGGGAGGAGGATGTAAAACATATTCATATTAGTAATAATAAACCCACTTTGGTGGCCGCGTGGTCTGACGCGCTACTCTCTGAGTATACTAGACTGCCGAGGATGGGGAGATCGAGGTTCGAATCTCAGTCGGGTGTACTGAGGGTAGGTTTTTCTAAATGATTTCCCAATCTCCCTCCACGCAAATGCGGGTACATTTCCTCTGAATATAACCTTTCCAATCACTTAAACCATTTGTGTAATTAGTACATATGATTATATCCCAAACGGGTAGTAAGACGCGGTTCTAAACAGTTATAAAATACTTGTATATATTTTATACAGTCATTCTATACCAAATCTCGAGAACCCAAGGTCAGAGTCGCACATGATAACTGCCCATCTTCTCTTACAGTTATGCACTGATGTTATTTCAGAGTATCGTGTAAAACTCTCTCGAATGTCATCAGGATTTGACGACGGTAGTCGGGCTGGAAGGATCACACCTGATGTGGTTTTCATGGAATTACACTGCGGATCCTGCTTTTTGATACCGGTAAAGGTCACAAGTTCACTGAGGTTCCAGTAGTAGATTTCCCAGGTAAAGGGGGCGTGGCACTCGCTAAATACTGCAACTAGTGCTCTCAGTGTTCACTGGAGGATGTGTGGGGGAGTCACAGTAATAATACTACTAACTTAATGAATTCTTTCCAAATAAATGGATAGATAATCAGCACACTTAATATTACAATTTAACCCTTGGGCAGTCCAGTCTATGGTGAGAGTGACGCCTTGGAATATTCGACCACCGAAGTGGGTCTGATTAAGTTAGCAGCCACTTCAGTGATAACTTGTTGTCGACCATTCTAGCAACTTGGCCAAAGGAAGGGGCGTTGATTTACTAGAAATACATAGCAAGAGGGAAGCTATTTAATAAGTACTCGTACAATCGTTATGGTTTAATGTTATATTGAACCAATTTGTTGTAATCAAATTGATAGCGATTCAAATTTTTTATGCACCGTAATATCGGCAACATTGTCTTGCTTTAAAACCGATTCTTTTTTAGGCAACTCTCAATAAACTATAATTTTTTTTTCATTTAATTTATTTGAGATATTTAACATGCAATTTTTGAATAGACTGATTTTATCAGCACAAAAGAATTTATATGAGCGAGAAAGAAAGGGCCTACCCATTTTGCCGGAAAGATATTTTCACATACCTACCAGGTTTCTTTTACATGCCACAATTGACATGGGACTGACGGCTTTACTCCCTCTCCAAAGGAAGTTGTATTACGGATTTTTACCGCTCAAGAAAAATCCGTAAACCCCGGCTGGGTCTAACCCACGAGCATCGGGTTACACTATCCGACATTATGAAAATAGTGTTGTGTCTTCAATTAATCGTATTCCCAACGAGGAATTTTATTTAGCTCTTTTGGATGAAAAAAATTAATAAACGTGTCGAGTCTACTCTGTTTCGATTTTGGTTGGTACTGGCGGGGATATTTAATATTTATATATGGGTATTAAATTAGGTTGTAAGCTGTGTGTTTAAAGTATACTAGGGTAGCGTTGCAGCTAAGGCTGTATATTATTGCGCAAAATGTTTTTTTTAAACTTTTGATTGTGAAAGGTTTTCTAGAATGACGCCTCACCCGACTTTCTAGTTAAATGATTACGCGTCAAAAACTATCAACTTTACAAGGATTTTTGGCTTTTGATGTTCACAGAAATTAGTTAGGAAATTATGGTTTTTGTTGGAAGCTATTATTTTTGCCAACATTCTGAATCCATAACTTTTAAAATGAGTGGTCGTTTGTCAGAATTAGTTCAGCCATTTTATAATAATTTCAATCATTGGAACCACCAGACTTGTAAAATTATATATATACATAGCAATAGTACACATTTATGTATATGTGTGTGTACTATTTTTGCCGATATTCTGGATCCATAACTTTTAAAATGAGTGGTCGTTTGTCAGAATTAGTTCAGCCATTTTATAATAATTTCAATCACCGGAACCCATGGGCTTGTAAAATTATATATATAGGGGCATTAGGTACCCTGATTTAAAATACTATATGGTTTTGACTAAATTATTTAAGAAATAATTTCACCGTATTCGTTATCCGTTAGTTAAATATAGTTAGAGCATCTATGTTAAATTCTGTAGGGTGAGCAATGACAAATTACTTTTTAAATTAAAACAAACCATTGAAAGAAAAAAGCACTTAAATTAATTTTTCCACGCTCCCTATTCACTGTCTTTGGACGTACTCCATCCGGAAAAGGGGTTAATCACTGTCTCCGATGTTATCCGTTAGGGTGCCAAAGCTTGCGTGACAGTGAACTCTATTTGACTTTAATGCTGGACATGGAAACAGTGGCGGAGTAAGAGTTCGCAAAGGTAAATTGTGTGGTCAAAATCTCTTTCATCTCTTCATGGCATTTGGTTTTTAACCACCATAAACCAAGGAAACAAAACTCGATTCTTTTTTTTCACTATTTTACGAATAAATGTCACGTCAACGTTTTATTTTGTTTCAAAGCCTTGTAGTAATCAAATAAAGGGCATTTTATATATTTAGAATAAGTTATTAATTTATTTTTATACTAGCTGATGTATTCGTTCTTCGGACGATTAATCTATAAAGTAGCTTCGTCATATTTACTATATAAAATAAACCACAGGGAATAGAAACAAAATCTTAAATTACATTTAAATGTTAATTCTTTTTATTGGTTTGGAATGTGATACAAAACACGAAAGTAGGCTGACTAATACAAACTGTCAAATATAAATATATTCTAAACGTATTTTAAAAGCTGACATCTCTTTTGAAAATCAACATCACTAGGCCTATACAAAATACTTTGATCTCTTGCCTGTTGCTGCTAATAAAAAAAGAAAGAAAGAAGAGTTTCACAGCATATATAATTGATTGTTAAAGTAAATTAAATTGTTGAAGTTAAATTAAATCCAAAATATTTTAGCATTTACACTCTTTGCCCCACAGTAATACCCTATGCTTGGGTCAGCTGATAAACAACTGAAAATCTAATTAAAAATTACATAATATAAGATAATATTTTCCGACACTGTAGAGCGAGAGATTGCATTGGTTGTGACTTTCAGAGACGAATTCTCAACAGAAAACTGACGCCAATCAAAAGAACAATTTGCAAGTAAGGATGCAGGTACCCCGATAAAGGATGGCAATTTCTCCGAAATATGCAGCCAGAATACGGATATTCATGAAATGTTGATCTAACCATGTGAAGAAAATTAAACTTTATGTTTTTACTGTAGCATTATTTTATTTATATTGGCCAACAAATGTGTCATATTTATTTCCACGAAAAATTCCAAAATTCCAAAATTAAATTCCGCCAGATCTCAAAATATATTATAAGCTATCAGCTGAACCATTGTACCTGAACAATTTTGAGTACTGCCGATATTTATCTTTAGTTAATGGACATACCGAGGCTTTGTATTAGTTCATTATTGGGGCCTATCCTTACGATTATCAGGCATTTCTTTACTTAGTCATGTTGTTCAATTTCTAGCCAATGAGTTGATACTTTTATTTGACCGAGTCTACTTTACTTAGTTAAGTCTTTATAATAGATAATAATAACTGGTGTATTTTAATATTGGTTGACTATAAACACTACCTCTAATTAAATTACTTCTTCTACCACTGATGTTACTAGTAATAATTATAGTAATAATTCTAGTCAAATAAATCATACAAACCACATACACATATACATTAATACACATGCATACAGATATATATTGGCAAATATCTTTGTCTCCATTAGTAGTTATAATAATACTTAGCACCACGTCTTATTAACCGTTAGGATTATACGCTTAAATATTAATTACCCTAATGGGTTATAAATTGGGACGGTCGAATTTAGAAAAAGGGAACCCGCATCTTCGTGGAGGGAAAGTGGAAAAACATTTAGGGTAAGTCACCCCCAGTTCACCTGAGCGAGATTTGAACCTCAATCTCCCCGTTCTCGGCAGTCTATCTCAACATGAATATAGCGCGTTAGCTGACTACGCCACCGAGGTGGGTCACTTGTAACTAAGCGCTAAGGCTGGGTGTGTAGTGTTAACTGAATTTTACAAGGTTAAGGGTTTTGTTCGTGTTCTGATATAATCTGTATGTTTAGAAAGTGCACCTTAATGACAACACTTAAAAATATAGCTTACCCCTAACCGAGAGCTAAGACCATTTTAAACTCTTAGCAAATACTCACGCATTACCTTTAAAGATGTGTCTGAAATATTTTAATCTAATTTACCTCCTTTGCATTTTTAAACTATATTATGTGCAAATAAAATAACCAACTGATTTGGTGACCGCATAGTCTTAGGCGCCACTCTCGCAATAAACTAGACTGCCTATGACAGAGGAATCCCGGTCGGGTGTACTGAGGGTGGCTTTTCCCAATAGAAATTTCCACTCTCCCTACACACAAATATTGGTACACTTCCTCTAAATTGAACCTTCCAGAGTCCTAACTCAATAGCCTAATCAGTACATATGCATATAACCTGAAAAGGTAGTGAGAAGTGGTGCTAAAAAGAAGTAACCCAATCATATTACAACACGATCAGGGTTGAACGTCAAGGTGTACATTATTTGTAAGTAATAATAAGAGTTGTACATCAAGGTTTTCCAGCCAGTAGACGACTTAGGATGTGAGATATTGTCTGCCTTTCTGCTCCACAATAGCAATCAGGGCTATCTCTCATCTTCCACCGTTGGAGTGAGTCGGCACACCTGCCATGCTCAGTTATTACTCTATTGAGCTTAATCCACGTTGGTCTTGGTAGAATACATTCTGGAAGTGTAGCTGTGGGATCTTGTGGGGGTAGACCTTTAATAGGCATATATTCATTCCTTGCGGTCTACCATTCTTTGTCCATATCGAAGTTTGATGTCTTCAATTGAGTTACAGTATTTATTGCTGGTTTCATAGACTTTAGCCTGTGACGTTGGACTGCCGTTTCAATTTCGTGAGTTGAAAAGGCAAGATTTCCCTCAATGTTTGCATACTCTCTCATCAGGATCCTCGACATATGAGATCCGAAGGTGCAATGTTTGAGAGGGGTCGCCGCTGTGTTGGGGTGGTATTAATAGTGACTGTGACTGTATTAAACATCGATGGAAATTATGACCTGTGCTACTACAAAACTACGCACATGTTTCCATGATGGCCACTCGTTTTGCCAACAGCTACCAAGATAGTTTCTCACACACATGGTAAAAGTTGACTTGTATTGAATTCAGTATTGAATTAAACACTGTACGTGAACATCACTCATGTGTACAGGGAATTATACTGAGAGTGAAGATGGTGACAAACTTTGATTATGAATATGAGTCAGCAATTATGACACTCATTTATTGTAAGCTAAGTTATTTTATATGATGTTCTAAGGCAATTTTCTTTTACATTTCTTTGTTGTTGTTTTTTTGGCTAAATATTTATTGTTTATTTTAAAAATATACCCGGATAGAAATGCGAACCTCTAATATTTGACTTAACGTATACTTTTTTTACATTTCTTTAGTTTTTTTGGTTAAATATTTATTGCATATTTTAAAAATATATCTGGACAGGAATACGAACCTAGAATATTTGACTTAACGTACTACATTTTCAACTATATAATTCAGTTTATCGGATGCTCTATATATAGTTCAGATTCTCTATTATTGATTCAATAGTTTTTAATTGTATGCATCGATTGTTTGTGCTAACTTAAGTAGTGAAATATAATATTCAACATATTTAAAATATGTGAATACCCTTGACTTGAAATATCTTATGCCGCGTATTTCTACCCATCCGAGCTTGAAGCATTTGATTACACTAATAGGGTTGGGATGATGAAGTTAGAATTTAGGGGAAATGCATTTGAATTAGCGTGGAGGAAGAGGAGGAAACCATCTAGAAAAATATAAATTAATTACACCTGCCTGGGATATAAACCCTAATCTCCCGTCACTGACAAACCAGACTGAATTAATTTGAAATTTAGTCTGAATGCCCGCCAGTGTAGATTCGAATACAATAGTAAGTTGTAACCAAATTCTGTAAAGTAATTATGCCATTGGGGAATACTGTTAATATAATCCGGGCCTAACTGAAATTGGTAAAAAAAAAGACACTTAGACAAATGTTAATGTTTCTTCCCCTCTGTATTAGGAATGGGTTTGAGGTAGATACAAATTAATATAACAAATGTACTAATGGAAAGATTTCGAAATGCGCCACCCGGCTTTCTTGTTAAACATTAAGCCCCTAATGGACTGTAAGCCGCAATACAGTCTTGTACTCAATGTAGCATTAGCAAACCATCTCACGGCGCAAAGGAACATAATACAACGGTAGCTTTTTGGAGAAACACTCCATTATACATTTAACAACAATCCGTACAGGTTTGGTCTACGACTGAATACTGTGCATCAGCATGGCTGAATAACAATTAGCAACCACACACTAAACTAAATTCCACCATGAGTCTTAAGTATAGATGCATTCGCAGAAAATATATCAGTTTTCTTACGTTAAGGTGGGAGTGAAGGGAACGCGAGTTAAGGGCAATATTTTTGCAATTTTTAAATCAATTTTTTTTTGCTCAAAATAAATAAAATATTGCTCCAGTATAAATATATAGTTTAAGTTTCTTCACATGCTGATATCAACAGTTTTTGATTATCTGTCAAGAACATAGCGGCGTTTTTAACAGACTTCTTAGATGAAGAGAAAAAGTTGTCATTAAATTCCAGGGCACCCTTGACAGATACTCAACAACTGTTGATATCACCCTGTGAACAAATTTAAACTCTTATGTTTCTGATGGATTAAATAGCAAAGTTATAATATTTGTTAGTTACGGATATTGCCACATATAGATTAAATTGAAAAATGAAAATGAAAAGAAAAATGTGCGTATATTTCTACTGATTAAATATTTTTTATTTTGTAAAAAAAAAGTTTTGCTTTAAAAACTGCTAACACTACTGCTATTAATTCGCTCTCCTTACACTTTTATCTTAACAAAGTGAATAAAGCTTTCTCTGCCTTTCAAACAAAACTAAAATGAAGTATAAAATATCTTCTTTTTGTAGATCCGTTTTATGGATGTTGTTTTTATTAAATGAATATCTTCTTTTTGAAGATTTGTTTTATGGATGTTGTTTTTATTAAATGTATTTTGTATACATGTTGCTTTTAAAAAAATGTACTGAATTGTTTAAAAATATACAAAATACCTTTTTGTTGGTAATATTAACCGTTATTATAAGCCACATTATAGCGCGTAGTGTATTTAGTAGTAGTTACTTAGTTTGTTATTTAGTTATAGTTGTCATCATTAAGCTCAAATCTCTCTACCAAATTAAGTACGGAAAACATCAGCCATGTGTACAAAGCATGAGAGCGTTTGTGTTGCTCCTCTCCCCTGCCAGGGTCGCCCACCCCTTCCACGGCTGCCGCGATATTGATTTCCAATTACATGTTCCTCGCCCTCCTCAACCCCCACCTAGTTTTTTTTGTGCTCATACATGACACCACACATCAACTTCTCTCGCTCGGGGTTGATGAAACCAAACTTGGCCGGGGAGGTTGACACCAGGACATGGGCAGGTGGCAACAGGGGCGTGGGACCCACCTGCAACGCCAACAACCTGTGGGACTGCCCAGGTTCTTACGACCTATTCACACGGGAGAGGTTTTTCGACTTTTCATATTTGATTCCATGGATAAAATATATACTAAAATAAGGACCCCCTTCGATGGTTAAATGGTCTAAGGAAGTGTTCATCAGCGTGTGTTCCTGGGACCACTGATGGTCCGCAGTGGCTTGCTTATAAAGTAGTTTGCGGGATCCCAGGAAGTTTAGTAATAATAATGAGTTAAAGAACGTTAATCACATATAATACAAAATTTAAAATGCAAAAGATTAAATATGAAATATTCATAAAGATACCTTGAAAATATGTTTTTCCTACATAATATTTGACCCTACCTCCCCCACCTCTACTCGTAGGGCCCCAGTAGTCCCACAGTGCGCATAGCTTCCATTTGGTAGCCCTCCATCACAAAAACTTTGAAAAACATTGGACTAAGGCGTAATTCCCGCAATATACTGGATAATGAAAAAATCGGGGCTCAGACTCCGTTTGAGTGTAATGAAGGTAATTTTTGCTAATGGGTTATGCACTTTACCTCCATTACATTGTTATTGTTTTGATGGCATATTAATAGAGTTATAAAACACATACAATATTATGTGCCAACAAAATTATTTTATTGCAAATGCCACTTGGAACCTTTTGCAGATAAATCCTCCCATCATCTAAACTGCCCGTTAAATCGAAAGTGGAATACCAAGTTAGTCGAAGGAAGTTAATCTACAGTCAATTTTCGACGCAATCAACCAAAGCCTAACTCATTCCTTGTCCTCAACAAATAAACCAGGACATGCAGGTGCGCCTGCTTCATTGACTTAGCGTCCGGTTAGCCAACAATTTCATTTCGATTGCTTCAACATAATTATATTCCCTCACTTGGAGAAATAATTTAAATTTACTGTTGGCAACACTTAAAGAGGAGCCATTTAAACGTTTCTGACAACTCCTGTCAAATATACACGTTTCAAAATTATTGTCGTTTTATAGGTTATTTGTTTCCGAAATAATACAAAGTAATCCACTCCTATGGTTAGTGAATTTCTTCGCTCCTCTATCGTAGTTTGGCCCGTGTTTATGCATTTGACACTTCCGGGAATTTCATATAATGTCCAGTTAAAGACATACAACTTGTAAACACCTGCAGGTATGGGAATATTGGCTCAACTGAGACTTACTAGGGTTTAAAGTTCAATAGCACTAGGAAGTTTTACTGTCAACATTGTGATTTACAACCCTCATTTCAGATGAACTCTATTGTATTAAGTTAAATTACCCCTTCTCTAACATGTTGCCATGAATTATATAATGATCACCGAAGCTTGCAATAAAATATATTGCTAACAAATATAATCAAACAGATGAATATTAATATTTTTAATTAACAACTCGCTAAATATTATAAACATAAGTTGAGTGCGGAATGAGCAATTTAAAAATATTTTTAATTTTTCTGTGTGTTTTTTACAATAAGTTTTACCTTCAACTAAATAAGTATCTGTCCTGTGTACTTTTTCAAGGTCAGTTATGGTTTAATTCGTCCATAGATAAAATTCTATTCACATCTATGCTATTCACGATTCCCGTGCTAGTATCAGTTTTAAACGTGTCTTGTATCAGTAAGCTTACAAGTTAGTAAGATTACTACCCACTTCAGTGTCTGAACGGTTTAAGGTGTCACTATCGCAATTGACTGGACTGCCGATGACTGATAGATTGGAGTTCAAATACCATTTTGGTCTACTGAGGGTGGTTTTCCTAAATGATTTTCCACTCTCCTTCCACAAAAATTCAGGTATATTACTTGTAAAACTCCTGCGTCCTCATACATACAGCATTAGAGTAATAATTATCATTTATGCATACAAACAGAACATACAGTAAGAGGCGGCGATAAAAAAACTACTTGTGGCAAAAAAACAAATAACCCAAGAGTATAAGATTAGGAAGGTGTATTTGAAGATAACACACAAAAACCATCTTCGAAAGAACAAGAAGAAAAGTATTGTGTGGAAAAATTCAGCCTCATATCACCCAGCCGGGAGAAAGAGTAAAGAATGCTAGTCTACACACCAAACCTTGCCCATTTGTGAGTCAAGTATCGGCCTGAAATGTTAAAAGGAGCATTGAATATTTAGTTCACGGTAAAAAGTGTCATATGCCACTTTCGCTCCCCCAAGAGGTATAACAAGTATAACAATCAAGTTGATCCCAGCTCAATAATACCAAGACGTAGTAAGTAGGTAAAGGTTTCGCTCACAGGAAGCGTGAGTTATGTTATGTTTATTGAGTCACAGTACGATAGGAAACTTCCACTCAACCTACAATGGAGAAAAGTATCATCAGGAAGGTCTTCCATTTATAAACCTTAGGTTGGTTTGTTTAATCTAGCTGTGGAACCACAAGTGACACATTAATGTTACTAAAATAAGTTGAATACCTTGTTCATTATTACATGTTTATACATTTTAGATTATTTTTTGTTTAAGTATTTAATTTCATACAGTAAGATAATAATATTCCTCTCGCGTTAATGGTTTATTTTAGATACATGTAAGTGAATAGTGTTTTATGAACGATACAATTAGATTGAGCTAGGAATAAATGCAGGGAAACATTCTAAAAAACTCTTATTAAAAGCATCATCTAATTAAAATCACTCATATACACATAATATGTATGATTAATTTATTACCAATATACTGTACATTTCACATTTCATGGATACATTTGCATAATTTTAAAAGTAGGTCATATCTGTGCTTCATTGTAATTTTTTTAAATATGTATTTGAAAATTAAAGATAAAATCCTTACCATACCAATATTGCACACCCTTAGCACTGAGCTTCAACGTAGCTAGGTGTGCAATATTTTCACTCAGTGTATTCTTGCCGACGTGCACCAATGAAATTAGCTCAACTGCTCATTTATTTCTAAAGTTCACATTAAAATTAATATTTTCCGAAAGAGCAGGCTGAATTACTCATGTCTATAAAATGTTGATCTGATTGAAATTCATCTTAGTATTAATAAAACGTAAACAAGTTTGTAGTGTGTAGTCAATTATTCTGTATGCATGTGTGTAAAGACTCCACAAATCGCTTCGTCTATCATTAGAATAGAACCCTAATGGAATTCATCATTGAAACTAATGTCGCTACATTTTTTTCATGTTTGGGTGATTTTGACTTTACGTACATTTTTTATTGTTGATTTACTTTTGTTATTATGTTTGTAAATTGGCTCACAAAAAAAAAAAATTTCACCGTATAAGAAATTCTTCTCGTAAGTTTTGAATTCGACTGAGATATATTTACTGAGTCAAAATTTCAACCTCAATTTTTTTTAAATTTGACAATCTGATTCTAACATTCTCATTTTTTCTTAATTCGTAAATTATATATAAAACATTTTTAAGCATAGAGCATTTTTTTATAAATCATAGTTCTAAACAAAAATGTTACAAAGGGGGTGTGCACGTTTTGTTTTCATAGTATTAAATTAATATTTAGGCTGTTCAATGATAACACTCGCTGTGTGTTGATGAGACTAATAGAAGTATTCTTCAATAATATTCAACTTCATGTGACCAACTTTGCAGTAATTGCTAACTGTATTTGATTTAAAACACATGATAGCTCTTGCGTCCTTGTGTATTACACTTTATTAAGAATGCTACATGGGAGATTACTGTGAATAATTGCAGACGTTTAGAAATCCCCGATTATTTATGCAGTTGTTTTGATATTTTTCAATAGTATTTTCACCAAAATGTAGGTGAAAGTTAAAAAGTCTAAGTTTTAAGTGTTACAATTTTTTTTATAAATTACATCAAACACTATAAAACAATCCCACATCACCTTAAAATGTTATGTTGTCAACATATCCAAGCATGATTTTATTTTACAAAGAAGGCTAAATATAGGTTTCTAACTTTTTGCTTTACTATCAGAAGTACAAATTTTCGCATAAAGCATAGTTGATTTTTTTTAAACTTTAAATTCAAAACTTAAACTTTTGGATTGGTCAAAAACATGATGATAATTTTCGCCTGCGTTTGGTTGAAAACGATATTTAAGAATATCAAACAACTTCATAAATAATCAGTAATTATTATACATCTGTAGCGCGTCTCAGTGCTCTACCAAGTAGCACCCTTAAAGTTAATTTTTGAATCTGTGTTTGATGGTATAGAATAACTTGTACCATCAAAAGACAGGTTATTTTTGTACACTGATGTTTACTCTGTGTTCTCGTCAACTACACCAGATTAAAAAAGGAAACTTTCTTCAAGAAACTCATTAATTTATTTTTATTTTCGAAACATATTGATTGCTACCTAAAAAAAATGTGGAAAAAAATACTGTTCACGCCTATGACCAAGTACTATCCATGCTCAAAGCTACTTCTAATCGGGGTCATCCACCTTTTATAACAACACAGAGGTTGACTCTCGTTCCATTTATCTCGTCGATGGGGGAAGAGGGTGTCGTTGAATGAAGAGGGAGGGGGTAAGGAGACACGTCCTAAACGGCTAACTGTTGTAAACCCGGCCGATAGTAGCAAACACCCATGTGTGTATATCCGGATCTAATCTGAGGGGCGTGGCCCTGCAACGAGCATAACGCCTCCGCATCTTGCGCCGGTTCATTCACAAGAGCGAACGATCCAGCCCGGGCGAGCGGAGCCCTGGCGTCATGACGTCACTTAGAGACCCCGCGCGCGCGCGCGCGTACACACACACACGCACACACACACACACATTATATCGTACAATGACCGCACTTTACATATTCATGACCATTTTTTATGCATCAATTTACTAGTGAACCTAATCAGTGATTGCATCTACAGGCCTAAGCTTTTAACACATTTTATTACGTGCACCACTTATTTCTTACTACCCATCCCATATATTCACAAAACTACACAACTAAGGATAAGGAAGGTAGAATTTAGAGATAATGTAGCCACAATACGTTGAGGCTGAGGGAAAAATATTCATGAAAAAAATAATAACTAGGTACACTCGGCCAGAATTCGAAACCCTACCTCTACGTTAACGACAAACCAAAGAAGACAAGGCTGATGCATTTGTCTTCATCTTCAATGGTGCGAGGTTAATATTGTTAATTATTTTTAAAATACTTAACGAAAACTGGTTTTATGTTTCAATTGAAAGTAAATTTGAATAAAATCACTAAGAAATATTCAAATTAAAATGACACACTACAACGAAAGTTTTTTTTATGAATATACATTAATTTCCTTAAATACTAAACATACAATGTCGGAGAAGCTCTAGTATGCTGTCATGTATACATGTTAATTTAAATGTGAATTATTGTTACAAACACCTATATCTGTAATTCCTTAGATCAATGGGCTGTTGCAGTAGATGGTTACTTTTTTTTTTAGCTTAAGGGGGGAGTGAAGGAAACATGAGTTAAGATGAGTGTTTTTGCGATTTTTATGGCAACACATTTTTTTTAGTTAAAATAAATGGAATATTGCTCCAATGGAAACATAAGAGTTTAAATTTCTTCACATGGTGCTGTCGACAGTTTTTGGATATGTGTCATGACTATATCGGCATTAGAAGAAGAAACTTAATATCTATATTTCTACTAGAGAATTATTTATATTTCTTTTGACCAAAAAAAGTTTTGATATACAAATTTCCAAAACACCGCCCTTAGCTCGAGTTCCCTAAACTTCCCCTTTAAGCTTGTCCAAGCGGGTTTTTAATATTTAAAAATAAAATCGACGAAGAAACATTCTTCTCACTTTATTAACAGATTTTAGTTTCCAATAAACATTTTGGGGCGTTTTCTAAATTTTTCATAAAAAAAAAAATATTGATTGAAGTGTTGTTGTTTCATCAGTAAAACCAGACGTGTTTTTACCACGGTAAGAATGTTCAGTAAGGTCCTCACAATTTTTATTTTAGAAAAAAAAAATCCATCCTAGAGAGTACTAATTGTCCTGCAACAAAAAACAAAATGCTAAATAAAATAAACATCGTTTGAGCTCCCTTTAGAAACGTTTTAACACAGCTTCACTATTTCAAAGACACACATACGATAAGGCTAATTACCAGCATTAGTTGTCCCGTGTTCTAAGGCAAGAGATTAGCAACTAGTCGATCACGATCAACCGGTCAAACTCACCGAATTTTTCACTTGATAAAGTAAACTACATTGCATTAAAAGGAAAGCCTACCTTACGTTATTCCACTATGGCACAACTTATAAGATAGATACATAGTTTAATTCTCCCAGGTAAAACTACTACTATTCAGGGTAAACTGAGTGTACAGTACAGTTTGTCAGCTCTTTAGTTCTTTCTAGAAAGACGAGAACGTATGTATTTGGGTAAATATTGAATTTAAGTAATGCATATAACATGTATGAACAAAATAAAAAGAAGAAAAAGTAGAGCGGAGAAACGATGGGTGCTCAAGAGACCTTTGGTAAGTTTATTAGTCAATCAGGATCAAAAGAAAGTTGATGACCCCTGGTCTAGGGCTTCATTCTTCTAATATACGGGACTGCTGGTGGCTTGGAGATCAGGGTTCAGATCCTGGTTGGGTATATTAAGGTTGGTTTTACCTCAAGGGTTTTCCATTACTCCCTCCTATTCCCTAAAATTAAACTTTCCTTATTATAACTCCACTAGAGTTATATATATATATGTACCCTTGAGTGTAGTTTCTCTAAAAATTAATAAATTGCACATTTTAAAAGCGATATCTAGAATAGATTATAGCATATGTTCCCCGACCCCGTCTTAACACACACACACACACACACACACGTATATATATATATATGTGTGTGTGTGTGTGTGTGTGTTAAGACGGGGTCGGGGAACATATGCTATAATCTATTCTAGATATCGCTTTTAAAATGTGCAATTTATTAATTTTTAGAGAAACTACACTCAAGGGTACATGACTAAACATAAAACAAGTTCGTTTTTAACTCAAATTTTGACATCAGTGAAATATGGAAGAAAACTACACCAGGCATGTCCAACACAGGGCCCCCATGTTTGTCATGTGTGATCCGCCAGATCAAATTGAAACACTTCAAATTGCAGGAAAAAATCCAACAAATTAGGATCTTTGAGCTGACGTAAATGCTCGATTATTCACATGAAATTTCCAGAATCAAGTATAGTGTATTTATGTATTTGACAAAAATAATTGATTTATCATTCCCGTTTTTATTATATTTGGGCACTAAGTCCTACACATGTTCCGGCCAGTTCCTCAAGAACTTATACGGTCCTCAGACACGGGAAATGTTTGACATTCCTGGCCTATACCATTCAAAATTGAATTACTTGCACAAGCTATTATCTAAAATTACTACGATTGACAGTTGGCGTGGCTTTATTCTGTACTGTACCCTTGAGTGGCCTAATCTAAAACACTTAGCCAACTAACCTTTCAATAAACTACATTTTCACGTCGACTCTTACCCACCCAAAACCTTCACCGAAATATTCTTCTGGGAAAACCGTAAGAAATAAGGGAAAGAGAGGGGATGACGTTAATGCACAATGTATGTTGTTGGATGGTATGACGTCACGGCAACGTGACGTGTGTAGCATAAATAGGAGGGGTAGGTGGGTGGGCAGAGCCTAAGATTGATCACAAACTAGCGGCATGGGTGTTTTCCCCTTTATGCCTGGGACGACCACGGACCGATTTTTACTTCCTCTTCCCCCTCCCGTCTTTACGTTTTATGACAACCTCATAAATTATTCCGGGACATTAGTGTTCCTAGAAGGAGACTCTGGAATCGTGGAATAAGTATGATCATGATGCTAATGTGATGGCCACGGTGATTATTTACTGTGAATGCCGTTACTGGGAAATATAATTATGTAATCTATCAAAATGTGGGAGCTTCAAGAACATAATTTTGATCAAATTTGTTTAAATTAAATTTTAGTAGATTTTTATCTTTGGGTGATTTGTTTTGGCAAAATTCTTTAATTCAAACGCGTCTCTAGGATTTATTTTCTAATGATAGAAATATGAGATTAAAGAAAGAAGGAAAAGCACCCAATTATACCTTTACCGATGGGGTAGGCGTGTCCACATACTGAGTAAACAGGGTCCCAGGTTCGGTTCCAGCAAGGCCACAAAAATTATCATTGGTGAAATGTGTGTTTTCGCTTTCAAGAGGATGAATCAACAAACAGGGGTGGATGCTGTGTCTGGTCTAGATTTAAGTTAGTTTATAAGTTGTGTACTGATATAATTAGTTGGTTCAAAAAGTGCGCGTTAAATACCTCAAATAAATAAATACAATATAGTTTTATTTTGGGGAAGGGTGAAGAAGACCAGATAATTCATTTATATCTCAACACATTGTGAAATTAAAACGTTGGCTTGCGGCTGCTAAATGAACAAGTCTGTGCCTTATAATTTATGATTTAACCTATCACAAAAATAACAGTATGCAGCCGCACAGTTTAATTTTCACAGGAGGTACCTTATCTGACAGCTAGAAAGAGTTTATAAATCTACTCTCACGTATTAATACGTCAAGTCATATGATATTCAGCTGTCACTTTTGGTAGATATTATCAATACCTATAAAATAATACTAATAATATAGTAAAATGCAATCAATGTTGACTGCAAAAAAATATATTTTTGAGTTATAAAAGGTTCATTCTACCAAATCCACTATACCTAAGAGCAGTTTCACACTAGGCAACTATCTCCCGGCAACAATCGTTAACCGATCATTGCTCTGTTGAATTAGCAGGCAACCACTGACAACTACAATCGCTCGGAAAAGTCAGTACCAGCCCAAATAGAGCACATGATGGATTTGAATAATGAGGCTATTTATCTGTGGCTCCTTTTAAAAATAAGGCGAAGGAAGATCATTAAAAAAGTGCGGATATTCTATAATCATCCGTATATTAGTGAGTGGTTAAAAAAGGGTTTCTTCTAGGATAAATGCCCAAGATTAAAAAACTCCATGACATCAGTCTGCAAACGAGTCATATCGACCAAGAGTCCACCGTCTGTTGGAAAAGATGGTGCCGACTTATAAAAATAGATGGTGTAATGTGGCCAGCACAATGAATGATACTGCCGTTACTCCCAGTTTTATAGACCGTAGCCACTACTTCTTTCAACTAGCTCTTTATTTGGCCTCACGAGTCTGAGCCGACTCTATACCAGACGCTCTCTTTCGCGGAAAATCTGGGAGCACTGGAGATCAAACCGCAGACAAGCAATAGATAACCAGGTAGACCAATAAAAAACTAGCTTTCCTTATCACGGACAAAATTCAACAGGTGATTTGAGGTTTGACATCACCTGGGAGACTGACCGGCGAGTGTTTCCCTGTGTGAATGAAACGATATAAACATGTGACTAACCAAGCAGTCGCTGGGTGTGCGACAGTCACCCTGATGGGTAACCATGCCACAAATCGCCAATAGTGGGCAACTTCTGAGCGACTTTTGTCAGACCAGGTGATTCAGTTGCTTCATGTGAAACCTACAATTTACCACCATGTTGATCAACAGATCGATTCGTGACGGACGATAGTTGACTAGTGTGAAACGATGCCAAGACGACCATTTATAATTATTGATTGATGAGACATCAACCAGAAAGTTAGTTTGATGCTCTTCCCATTCATCTAGTTCTGGCATGCACACAGATGTTTGGTGGGTTAGCGCTGACCACACCATCTGATGGAATTCACATGTACCAGGGAAGTTCACAAAGTGCGATGATTTGCTGTTTCTTGCCGAACTGCATTTCTACGAGCACGAGTGAGAAAATGCTACCAATTTTTGCCGGGAAATGTACTCTCACATAACTTCCAGGGATCTTTTACATCCCACAATCGACAGGGAACCGACGACTTTACTTCCCCTCCGAATTAGTTTGTGCTACTGACTTTTATTGCTCCAAGTAAAATCCGTCGACCTCGGCTGGATTTGAACCCACGAACACCGACTGGGTCATGAGGTGAGCACTTTAATCCAAGATCCCCGAAGTCAACCACTTATATTTACAACTCAATAATACTATATCCTTATTACATTTTTTTAAATAACCATTTTAACTTTAATTAAATATTTAAGGAGGTGGGGCGTTTCCAGACCCCCTAAGGAGCCACTCACCCTTGGCTACGTGCCTAGCTTGGAAATTAATTATAACTCATGTGTCTAACTTTTATTGGCTTACATCCAGCGCAAACTATTATAACTACACGTAACACCCATAAAATTGTCCAAAACATAACGTAAATTAGTGAATTATTATCAATATTATTCAATAATGTAATCTACTAAGTATATGGAATACTACTCAATTACTGTGTCAACACGCTATTATCTCGTGTTTCTAAACTTTTTTCGTGTGTACCATTTATTGTCTACTAGACATAGCAATAAAGTTTTATTTTAAAGTACACAGTAGGTGACAGATAAAGGCCAATCAACTTGACGTATGAATACGTGAAAGTAGATCGAATAACTAACTATATGACCTTTCAGATAAGGTTCTTCCTATGGTCATTGGTCATCCCACTTTATGAATAAAATGATGGATCAAAAAAGAAAAAAGTCGGTGGCGTGGAACGCTTAAGGTGGTAAGAGTTTTGGTTGGTACCAATAAGAAATTTAAAAAATGTAGGTTCGATTAAATAAAATATTCTGATAAATAAAATATCCTGACCCCAAAACTCCGCCAAAGTTTTTTTTTTTTTCCAAAACCTTCAAAATATATGGTGAAATGTTTTCTGTTGGTGGTCAGCCGAGGCTGTTATTTCAGGTTTTAATGACAACTTTGATGATAAACTGATATTTGGGTGCACCGAATAACTTGAATAGGAGAAGGGAAAAGGTACACAAGAGAAGAGGGAGGATCCACAGAAAAAGTGAGCCCCAACTTTACTAATGATAAATTTTTAGGCCATGCCAAAAATCGATTCCTACACCCTTAGCTCATCGGGTAAACATGCTGCTGACTGATCTAAGGTGTCGGAAAGCTTTTTTGATAAGTTTTACTTTGTATCTTAATTGTCTCGCCGTAACGACGGTTTAGACTGAACTTGCTGCAAAAAAAAAAAAAAATGTTTCTTGTAGCTAAATTAAGTAATGTTATACCAACATTGGGCCTAATCGATGTGAATGGGTGCCAGATTATTAATATTTAGACAATCTGCTAAAATGGCTGTTAAAGTGAGAGAACTTAGGACCGGTCTTATGACTACCGTATAAATATTGCTATTGGGAGGTTAAAGTTATCTAAAATGTATCATACACTTTAATGTTTTACGCGTCTTATGAATTGAATTTATCTGCCAGATAGCTATTTGTAGAATAAATAAATTTTCATGCAAAGTATGCAAGGTTGGTACTGATTTTACTGGTGCACGCATGCGTATAGGCCCTGCATATAGCGCTACAACCTAGCAAGTAATAGTGCTCAACAGCTATTAAATAATGGCGGCTAAACGAGTGCGAGTAAGCATATGGCGTCACTTGGGCGCAGAAGCTAAGATGTTTTGCAAGTATTAATTTTGGTGTCTGTAAAGTAAGGTCAATATTTGGGTACAAAGTTTACAAAATTTCATTTATTGTACTCACATTTTGATAGTTTGTTCTATATAAATATAACTCTACAAATATTTTGTCAGTTTATATAAAAGTGAATTAAATAGTCTAACTTTATATATTTAGAGACCGGTCCTGTGTTTACTAAGCACGTGAACCAAGATTTTAGCTTAAAAATAGATTCTGATTGGCGTAGTCGCATTAAAAATCAACGCGTCACTATGGCAACGAACATTTTAACTTCCAGATAAAAGTTATCAGGTACTTAAACCTCCCGATAAAAATCTGACGGATAAATACAATTTATCTGGCAGATAAATGCTATTTGGCAGTCATAATACGCACTTTTAACTTATCCACCAGATATAAATATTTATCTACCAGATTAATTTGTATCCAGGAGTAATAAGACTGGTACAATATTAAAGTTGTATGCGAATAGCCCCCGTTTGTTTTAATTGAATTGTTAGACGTAAAATCGTACATACAATTTTGATTCAGTATTGAAGTAAACTACAGGGGGTGGGGTTGGTGGTAGCAAGTTCTCTGTAATTTTAATACCAGCCCGGCAGCCATTTCGAGCGTCATAATTGAGGAGTGTTCTATAACTACCACAGCTGGCGGTAGTCAGCGCTTGCTCCTGCCCCGCTTCGAGAAGTATCGGAATATCTATGTATCGAGCCGCGAACACGTACAGTCGGGTGCACCAAAATAGCACATCGAGTGAAGCTCTAAGCGATTTGAGCAGGAAATCTATATTTATTCCACAGGTACAAATAATCTAGGTAAAAACAACTCATTGACAGGAAAGGACAAAGTAATCAACAGCAAACCTCTCAAGAGAGGACAAAGTGAAATACTGCAAACTCCTCTTCTGAAGAGGACTAATTCAATGACAGCAAACTTCTCCTCAGGAGAGAACAAAGTCACAGCCAACTAACCCCTTGTCAGTAGAGGGCAAAATCATTGACAACAAACATCACGTCAAGGGGGGACAAAGGAACTGACAACAAACCCTTAGTCAAGAGAGGACAAAGACATTGACAACAAAACCTTTTTCAAGAGAGGACAAATATATTGGAAACAAACTCCTCTTCAAGAGATGATAAAGGCATCGATAATAAACTCCTCGTCAAAAGAGGACAAAGACCTTGACAACAAATTCCTTGTCCAGATATGGCAAATTCACTAAAATCAGAAAATCAGAAGAGAACACATTTACCGACAATAAGCTCTTCTTCAGTGAAGTGCAAAGTCATGTACAGCAAACTTATCAGGAAAGAACAAAATTGATCAATAACAAACTACTCATAAGAAGATAACAAAGTCGTTACATCTACTTAAAACAAGGATTTAGGTGAAACAAACTCGCCAACCAAATATATTAATATTCATGAAGGGTGTAACCCGAACGGGTAGTAAAACGCAATGCCATATATATAAAACAATCAGGAAGTGCTATATATATCTAGATCCCATATTATTATAGAGAAGGTAGGTGCTGTGGACCAACTTGTGGACGAGTAAACTCAAGATTTATAGCGGCCTTGACCCAGTCAACACATCAAATTAATTACATGTTAATGAGTTTGTATTTGGGAAGAGTTTATGATGCGCTTGGATACACCTAATATGAGGGAAATCCAAGTCACTTAAATTACTTTTTAAATGTTAATACGTCGTGTAATTTAATATAAAAATCAAAATTTGAGCTTATGAATGTTTATTCCGTCAGAACAAATACCGTATAAGCCATTATGGGTGTTTGCTATCACAGACAAATGTTTTTCTATCTTAGGATTAGTTGTCTCGTATAATGATGCTTGTTAATCTTATTTAGAGTGGTAAAGAGCGTTTATGACGCGAACTTAAGTCATCAACTCAGTTTTCGTTTTCATTGAAGATGCAATTCACTACCGTTTAATATTTTGGAACTTTGATTAAATTTTCTGTATCATGCGTTTATTCTTATCTACGATAGTAACTAAATGTTTTTCTCTTCTATACTATACCAGGCTTAGACATGAGTAATTTACGATAGAAAAAAAAGAGTCAAATGGTATTTCGCAGTTGTTGGGTACCAAGATTCTCTTTTGAATGATATCTAGGACCATCAATCGGTTAACATGTATTTCTCATTTCTAATCCTTCCTTAGCTACCATGATTCTCTTTATAGAAAACATATTTTTCTCCATAACTAGCTAATTCTCGGGACTTAATAAACTCTTTAAGTTCATGGTAATCAGAAAGTAATATAACCATTCAACCCTATCCCGATAAACCTCTATCCAATTCCTAGCCGAACATCCAACCTTCTTCAAATCCACTTTCACATTATCTTCCCATTTACATCTCTGCCTATCAAGGGTTCTTGTATCTTCATGTTTCCCAACTAACATTGTGTGTACACGCCTGTCATCGCCCATAAGCGTCACACGAGCACCCTACCTAGGCCTGTGCGCCTCGATACGTTTGAGGATTCATAGAAGCCATGAAGTTAATTATACCGCTATAACTTTCTTAATTCTAATTTTTCTTCATCCTTTTTAGGCTCGTATATCTTTATCAGTACTTTTCCCTCAAAAATTGGCAATTATTAAAAAAAATATCATATAATTCGGTTATAAATAACCTTCTGATAGGTAACGTTTTAAAAAATTTATTTGTAGCTATTTTTAAAGAGATTATAGCGGTTTCAAAACTTCCATTATATTCCGCGCGCAAAAATGAGCGTGCGCCATCTTGTGTTTGTCTGACCTGACTCTTGAGTAGTGTGAGCAATTGAGAAGAACGCCTTACATATAATTGGCTCTTTTTTTAAACTTAATTTTCTGTGTTATTTCTATTTCATTTTCGTTATCATTTAGTGTTATCTTTTTGTATTATAATAATTGTAAATTGTGTATATTTTATCATTTGTTATCTTATATAAATCATTTATTATCCGGTATTTCCGTGTAATTATGTAGTTTTAACTTTATTTATTCACAATAGCTGCAACTAAAAAATATTATAGATGGTTCTTTGTACCATTGTGTGTAAACACAACCATTTCTACTCCAGATAAATTATTTATTCATGTACCTAAAGACATTCGAAGGAGAAAAGCCTGGATAAAAGCAGCAAGAAGAGATGTAAATTACATCAATTCATTCCCATGTCTCACAAATGTTTTGTTGTGAAGATCATTTAATGTAAGTATTCAAAAGGACTATATATATATTGAATAGTAAACAAAATAGGATCTACAGTGTTTGTATTATTTAAAAGTTAGTGGTAGCCTAATGATTGCTCATCATTATGCAATAAACTAAACTAACTTAAGGAGGCCAATTTTTTTCTTAGAACACACACTTTTTATTCTTTGACAGACCAAAATGATCATATAGAAACCATCGACCTTGTAAGAGTAATTTACTATATATTACCTAAGCTAGTTTTTCCCAGCAAAGTGGATCGACATTAATAGTTTTAGATAATTAATCAAAAGGTTTATTTTCTTTCTGCACAGTTTTATATGTGTAGACCTACGTGTTCACACGATTTGATAATATTGGCTTGAGATCAGGAAGAAAATGTTGCCAGAAAATGCACTCGAATGTCGGTCGAGACACACATGACCGGCCTTGTCTCAGCTCGGTCTTTATGTAGTGGGTGACTTAGAGAGGTCCTGTAACTTTTTAAAGTTGACTGAAGCTTTCCCACCATAAATGCTATGGCCATGGGAAATACGGATGTTGGAAACACATGATTTAATTACGGTACTTTTTTACCAGCATTTTATTTTATGTGTTGCATAAACCAATAAGGAACTTGTTTTCAGAATGTTAAACATAATTAGTTTTGCCAAGCTTTGAACACGTCTTTCTACCGCTTCACATGTGCAACGACTGTGAAAATAAATCATTGAATAGTTTTTATTAGCCCCACGTCTTACTATCTGTTCAGTTTATACACATAAAATGCCCTAATCACGCTAATATGCTAGGGATGATAAAGGTTGAATAAAGAATAAGTGTACCCACATTTGCGTGGAGGTAGAGTGGAAAATCAATTTGTAGAAACCTCCCTGATCAGAAATCGAATCCGAACCTAGACCGGATCGTCACCGGGAATAAACTCGACCCGGTCATGTATGTACTGGCATTTAGCGTGAAGGGAAGTGAGGAAAAACTAGAGTGTTAATCACAATTTGTAAAACCACACCCAATGCACTTGGAAGAGATTCGAAACCCGGCCTTATGGATATGAGAGTAGCGCGGCATCGTGAACTGGACAAACTGCCGTTGAGCTATCTCAGCTTGTCAATTTTATTTGGTTTTATATTAATAAAATTCTCGGAATTCCCCTCCCCCTCAACACCCTCTCTGTAACCGCTCACCCTTTTATTGATTTAACAGTTGAAATAATCATAGCGGACATTTTCCATAAAGGTTATTAGCAAAATGAACTCTTCTTTAGACAAAACGACGCATATAGACTCTAAAATTACAAATAAAAACCATATTCAACTAACCTGGCGTTTTTTACTCCTTTCAGCTCTGCACCTACACACATTTCATTTGTTGACAGAAATGATGCCACCATTATCATTTCTACACGTGGTAAATTGTCTGTAGTGGCTTTCATGAAACCCTTTTCTGTCATTTTAGTAATTCATTTGGTGTTCGGAAGGCGAGAAATACTAACAGTAGATTCAAAATAATAAATAACATCCAACAAATATAATAATTGGATGTATTATATTAACGTGAATAGTATATCATAAACAAGCAGATAAAACATAAATAATAGGAAAATAAAGGAACTAAACAGTCACGAAAACAAAGCGGAATCAATTTGAAATACATTTATTATCCTGTCGACTGGCTAGCGGCTACTCAAGAGTGACATCAGACCAATCACAGGACGTTTCGAGCGCGCGTAGAATATTTGAAATCAAGCTACATTTCAAGTCTATTTTACTAAAAAAATTTTGTGGTGTGCAAATTATATATTTTTGGAATTCTGAACCAATTCTTCTTTTGAAAACGAGAGATTTAAATTTATTTAGATTTTAAAAGAATTCCCGATTATCATTTTATTGCACATCCATAAAGAACAACCATGCTTACCTTTGTATAGTTTATCGTGTATGCGCAGTTTTTTTTAAAATTTCCACCAGTGACAAACATCTTTCGGGATCATGACCTAATCAACCTAACTCATCCAGCTTTTCATACATACAAAAATAAAACAAATACTTACTAGCTTTGATAAAGTTTTAGTGGTAAGTTAAACAAAGCCATGAAAAGGGGAAGCAAAGACTTATTAAAGCCCATTATATCAACCCAACTTTCTGTTAGTTTGTTTATTAGATATTATATTATAAAAAAAAGTTTATGTATAATAAAACACAGTGCTACACTGGGTACCCTTTGAAATTATTCGTGTTCCCTTGAGGGTAGGCGTAACACAGTTTGGGTAAAACTAGTGCATAGTAAAAATACATAAGAGCGATGTGTTTGTTTTAGGTCATAATATAAGTACTGGGCTCTCTTTCTATTTACAATATTTACTAATCAGGTTCCATCTTTTTGATGAAAGAAAACGATTACATCTTTATATGACCCTGGTTTGATTCTTGACGGTGCTTACAGTAATTTACTGTAAAAAAATTCGTTTCTGTGTTTTTCTAGGCTAGTTTTTAAGCTTATGCTGATAAACTTTCTTTAGAACATTTTCATTGCCAAATAGTAATGATAGTAAGCACTAGTTAGCGGTTGAAGTTAACAGGTTAATTTTAGAACGACCGACACACCACTGACATAGATTACTTAGAAATAGATGTACACAGGACGTCCGCAAAGCCAAACTTATGTATACACATAACTTATTATCACATTGCTCCTCGCCTAGAGGTTTATGTAAAGAACTTAAACAATTAGGTGTTGGATATAAATGTATTGGTAACACTGAAATCCCCATACAGTCTGATGATCTTAACTCTCATTTTGTGAATAGGCCTACTCCTAATTTAATTGATCCCGTTCAAAAAAATAGGACTCTAGCTTAGTGTCTCAGTTCTCAAATCATAATACATTTAATTTTCATGCAATATCGCTAGCAGATGTTGTACAGTCAAATAAGCGAATCAAAACAAATGCACAAGGAAATGACTAAATTCCAATTACATTTATAAAAAAAAAATACTTTTTTATGTTTTAAACCCTATAAGAGATATTTCTAATCATTCTCTACAAGTAGGATTTTTTTCCATCTTTGTGGAAATCCGCAATAGTGAGGCCTATCCCTAAAACCCCTTTGCCAATCTCTTCAGTAACAGATTATAGACCAATAAGCATACTTCCAGCTCTATCAAAAGCCTTTGAATATACCATACACAGACAAATCTATAGCTTCATAAATCATCACAAGCTTCTGGACAAATACCATTCTGGATTTCGACCACATTTCAGCACTACCACATGGATAGAAGACAGTTGACGCTGTTGGCACTGTTAGACTTTAGCAAAACTTTTGACACCATTATCCACATTATTCTTCTTGCCAAATTACAAACAAACTTTCATTTTTAGCTCAATGGATGTAGTCATAGCTAATTGACCGCCAACAATATGTCATGAAAGGTGACACTCGGTCAACATGGCGTTCAATGACATCTGGAGTGCCACAAGGTTCGGTCCTTGGCCCTCTCCTTTTCTCACTGTTTATGAATGATCTCCCATATACATGCCGATGATTTCCAGCTTTATTTATCATCCTCTCTTTCTCATATTGACAGTGCTGTGGATAATATGAATGCTGACTTAAGTGCAACACATAATTGGTCACTACAAAATGGTCTTAATGTAAATTCTAAAAAATCTCAATCTAATGTTATAGGGTCAAAAACATTACTATACACATTGAGTTTCACATCTGGACAGAAAAATAAATTTAAATAACAGCCCAATTCCAGCTGTGCCGGCTGTTAATAACCTTGGTTTACATATAAATGAAAACCTAACATGGAATAATCATGTGAAACAAATATGTAAAAAAGTGTTCTTTTTCTTACACTCAAGTAAGCATTTGAAAAAATGTATACCAATGAATATTAAATCCACTCTTATCCAATCCCTTATCCTCCCGCTTTTCGACTATTGTGATATAGTATATAATGAATGACCTGACAGCTGACCTTGCGGAAAGACTACAAAGACTCCAAAACACATGTGTTAGAGTTATATTCGACCTCCGGTCACGTGATCATATTTCCCCATATTTTAAGAGACTAGCTTGGCTACGACTTAAAGAAAGACAAACTCTACACTCGATGACCATCATAAAGAAACAATTGACTTCCAACTCCCCACAATACCTTTCTTCACGTATACGCTCACTCAACACTAATAATAATTTCAACAATCGATCACAATAAAACTCATCTTTATTTATTCCTATCCATAATTCCAATCATTACTCAAATTCTTTCACTATTTCAGCTTCTAGTTCAAGGAATAACCTAACCAACGATATAAAGAAGTTAGAATTGAGTGGTTTCAAGCGAAAAGTCGCCAATAATGTGCGTGTGGAAAATCATTAGCGAGAGTGAGCAGTGTGAGACGTAATCACACCTTCCTTTGTGTGTGTGCGTGCGTTTGTTCTCATACTACTTAATATTATTATTATTTATAACCGCGTCTTACTACCCGTTCGGGTTATACGCTCTAAGTACTAATTACGCTAATGGATTGGGAAGGTTGGATTAGAGGAAGTGAACCCGCATTTGCCTGTAGGGGGAGTGGAAAACCATTTAGTAAAAACCACCCCAGTTCACCCGACCGAGATTCGAACCTCGATCTCACCGTCCTCAGCGGTTGAGCTCAACACGACTAGCGCGTTAGCCAACTACGCCACCGAGGCGGGTACTACTTAATACTTGTGTATTTTAGCTTTAGTTTTTATACATTTTTTGTGTGTATTTATATTTATTATTTTTGTTAAACTTAATTTTAATTGTATTGGTTAAGTGTAAGAAAAGTCGATTATTATGATTATTCTTTAAGAAGTAAAAAAGTACGTTCAAATGTGCAAAATGTATAAAACCTCCTAAAATCACATTTATAATGTTCTTAATTAAAATTGTATTTTTATATGTCAATATTGATAATGACATGAAAAATTAGGAGAACTTGGAAATACTGTGCAAATTTTGTGTGAAAAAAATATATGGGAAAGAACAAGGAACTTAACAATATAAACAATAGAAAATCTAGAATATTTGTTAATTTAGGACATCAGAATGAAATCCTTAAATAGTATAACTTTGTATAGGAGAAAAGGATAACTCAAGAACTAAGTACGATTATTCAAATGCATGTACTAACTCTCCTTCCCCATATTTTTACCCCTGTAACACTGGGATGAGTAAATACGCCAAATATTTCCTCATTAAGATAACAATTAATCGTCCTGTTTTGAACAACTACAATTCAATGTTCATAAGCGTAGCCTTTTAAAAACTATAAGCATATTTGTTTGCGAACAAAATTAATTATATTCTACTATTTTATAGGTATTGATGGTATCTATCAAAAGTGACAACTGCAGATTACTTGAGTTGACGTATGAATAGGCCTACTTAAAAGTAAATCTATTAACTTTTTATATTTGTCAGATAAGGGTCTTCATATTAAAGTTGAACTAAACAAGCAAGACCTGTTGCCCGCAAAAAGTTTATATTTTTTAAATGTTTCATCCTACCAGAATCCCACGTTTGTCAAGTTTTATATAAAAATAAATAATTCCTCAATACTACTCTTTAGAGGAAATTCAATTTTTTTTTAAATTTACAAAAGTAGGATCTCGGTCGGTATAGCTCGATTGTGGTGTTACGTCATGGAGTTTTTTAATAAGTCTTAAAAAAACAGTAAAATGGAAAACACTGAAAATTCGGTACTAGGGAAAATGTTGGCAGCCCTGTATGTAAATAGACACACACTAACTGATTAACAATTAAATATAGCTACCACTATTTAAATATATATTTGTAAACCAAAAATAAATTATAATTAGAGGAATTTTGGTCTATCCTGTATGTCTTTGAATACGAATATTCTCCATTCACAATGAAAGGCTACAATCTTACCGTGCCTGAATCCACTATGGCGCAACTTATAAGATAGAGCGTGATGTAATCACTCAAGGTAAGACTGTTACTTACCACAATAAGAGGCCGTTCTTAAATTATGTAAATATTTTTTTTTGCGGGGGGAGGGTATGTTCTTACGTTTTATTACCGGGGGGAGAGGGGAGTGGTTTCTGAATCAATCTCACATAATATTTTTTGTCAATATCTATGCTGAGAACAAAAAAAAATGCCATAAAATATAAATTAATTTAAAAATTTCATTTATATTTCTTTTACTAACTGCAATTAAATAATTTTAAAATTCAATATAATTCGCTTTGTTATCAATCCTTATGTCTAAAAATAAATAACGATTAAATAATCTAACTATCAAATCGTTAACAATTATGTAAGACAAGGGGGTTAAAAGGGGTGATGGAAAATCTTACGATCTCTTACGTGGTGGTTCGGAGAGGGGGGCTGAAAATCATTAAACAAAAAGCCTTACGTAGTTTAAGGACGGTCCCTAACCAGAATGTGGGCCTACATATCTAAAGTGAAAAAATAAAATCAACCTTCTTTTTCCTCAGACACGCGGCATAATCTGTGCTAAGGCTGTCGAGCTAACCTAACCGCGTGTTGAATGTAATGGAGCCAAATAATCTACTTAACTCGCAAGAAATCTTCCGATCACTCATCCCCAGATTGTGTCTATAGTTCATGTGTTTGGACCGCATCCAACCCCACCCATCCTCACCCCCCGGTGGGACAATAACCGCCATTTTGGACCGTCTCCAACATTATGTGCCAATACGCGTTGCCGTTGAGCGTCTATTTATCTCTTCTCTTTCTCTTTTTATCCAGCCATGACATGACTCCATTACTTAGCGATAGCGTCTTTTCACATAACCGACTTCTACACTCAACTTGTTTCTAGCTCTTTTTTTTTACTTTTTCGCGATTCCTTAGAGAGAAAAAGTATTGTGATTGTAAAAAAAAATCCCATTTGAAATGTTGACAAATGTAGACGTTTTATGACCTTTTGAACCCTAAAAAGTGATTTTCGCGATGCCTTCTGTCTGTATATATTTTGGCCTAGAGCTGAAACTATTTTACTGATATGACTAAAACTTGGTATCATAGGGTTTTCATAAGGTTTCACATGGGGATTTTTGCTATTAGCTATTCAACCCTAAATCTAGGGGTAGTTTACTTATGGGCGAAAAGAGAAAAAAAGAGTATTCCTCATCCACTACAACGATTGTAGTTAAAATTCGTATCAAGACATTGTTTAACATTTCCGCATGTAATTTTTCAGGTAAAAATTAATTAGAAGGTAATTTAAATAAGTAGACACCTCCAACTTTGGTCATCTCTCCCCAACTCTTAGAGATACGAAATAACCTATCAGTGAAAAGTTGCGGGACTGTTTTTTATATATATATGAAACCAAGGCGGGTTATAAGAATGGCTAGCACACCAAACTCTGTTTAAGAAAACCAAGGCGGGTTATAAGTATGGTTAGCACACCAAACTCTTTTTAAGAAAAACAAGGCGGGTTATAAGCGTGGTTAGCACACTAAACTCTTTTTAAGAAAAACAAGGCGGGTTATAAGCGTGGTTAGCACACCAAACTCTGTTTAAGAAAACCAAGGTGGGCTATAAGAATGTTTAGGACACCAAACTCGTGATCAAATATTGGTTTTCCACATGTGATTTTCCCATTTTATATCCACTTTGATTCGGATGCATTTCCTCCTAATTTTTTCTAAACTCATTTTTACTCCTTATTGATGTTACAGTACAAGCGAGCTTTGAACAATTTTTAACGTTTTATTTTTTATTGTTAAACGATATGTTCTCTCTTAATCAACAAACTGTTATTGCAAAGTAGTTAACCTGGTGGTCTAGGGGTAAGGTGTTGGACTTCTGTGCTGAAAATCCGGGGTTCAAACTTCGGCCCCGGCACAAATTGATCTGATTGCCAAACCCTTCCTTCACATCTGACAAGACGTGTATTAATCACAACTTGTGAATGTGTGGAATCTCAGGCCTACAGCGTGGTTCGGAAACTGTAAGTCCTTCATTTCATCTCACAATCACCCTACCATTACACATTAGCGTACGTGTGTATAACCCAAGCGGGTAATAAGACGTGGTGCTAATAGGAATAATGTTATTCTAAAGTAAATATTTTTTGGGAATTTATTTAATACTTTCCTTTCCATTTACAAAATAGTATCATATTTATTGAGGTTTTAATTATTATTATTTAAAGCTTTTATAAACTTCAATAGGCCTAACACGTTTTATATTTACCCCCCTAAAATATTAGGGATATACCAAACTTCAAAATGTTGAAGTTGTAGGTCAAACATCCCTCGATCCGACTTTGACATCTCTAATAACCTTCACATCTTCGAATTATTTAGAAGTAATAAGAAAATATCGATACATCAAGGACAGATTTAGAATAGCTCACTAAATAAGACATTTTAGCATAGAATTATTTTTTAAAACAGCTACAGAACAGTATTTTAACACTGGCTAGACCTACTTCGGTATCCGAATGGTCTCAGGTGTCACTCTTGCAATGGACTAGACTGCAGATGACAGGGAGATCGAGGTTAAAATCCCAGTCGAGTGTACTGAGGGTAGTGTTTCCTAAATGGTTTCCCCCACTTCCTCCAAGTAAATGCAAATATACTTCCTATAAATCCAACCTTCTTCATCCCTAATTATTTAGCGTAGGTAGTACATATGCGTATAACTTTAACTGGTGTTAAAAAACATCAACTAGTGATTTAATTATATTTATAATACGCATGCTTTTTTCCCACGCCTTTCTATTAAACTGATTGATAATGTAAATATTCAACAACTGTTGATATCACCGTGTGAATACAATTATACTTTATGTTAATGTTTCTATAGAAACAATGTTTTATTAATTTTTGCTATAAAAACTACAAAAATCCTTGCCTTCTCTCGCGTTCCCTACATCCCCACCTTAAATGAAGTCATTCAAGCGCCTGTGTATAGCGTGTTGCCTAAAAGTACAGGCTGTGTGTGTGTGTGATTCCAGATGTCCGCGACGAGTGAGGTCGGGGAGCAGAGAGGTAGTTCCGGCTGTCGGCTGAGAGGGGGCAGCACCTCCTCGGTCAACAGTCCCGCCACCACGCCGCCCCACAACCACAGTAACAAGGGGCCGGGGGCTGCGCCTCCTGGGCGCCCCACCAAGCCATGTTGTTTCTGCTGGTGCTGCTGCTGTAGCTGCTCATGGTTAGTGTGATGGCCCACCCTCACTAGTCTGTCATTCATAAGTTCCGTCAACCGACATTCTCCACTGCCTACAATCACACAATACTTCTTTTGACTAGCATTCCACTGAGGCCTCACCTCCACCCCTAATCATCTAATACTTCTCTCATCTAACATTCCTATAGAGACGCCCCAATCACCTAGTACTTCTTTCAAATAACATTGACCCGCTTCGGTTGCCGCGTGGTCTAACTCACTATTCTCACAGTAAACAAGACTGTCGATGACGGGGATATTGAGGTTCGAATCTTGGTCGGGTGTACTGAGGATGGTTTTCAACACTGGATTCCTAATCCCACTCCACGCAAATGTGGGTCCACTTCCTATAAATATAACCTACCTAACCCCTAAAATCATTTGCGTAATTAGAACATATGGGTATAACCCAAACGGGTAGTAAGACGCGGTGTAAAATAAACTAACATTCCTCTTGAGCCGCCCCACTAAAGTTACCATTTAGCCAATTAGAGTACTGCATAGCCCATCGATGGGCGCGTAGACTAAATGTCAAGCTTGCCTAGCCTGGCTTGCCCGGGATGGGTGGGTATGGGTTTTAATCCCAGTCTGGTGTACTGTGAGTTTTTTTACTACAAAAATTCCCACTCTCCCTGAACGCAAATTATAGTACATTTATTACAAATTCTACCTACATCATCCTACCCCATTGGTGAAATTAAATGACGATTAGCCAAAAGGGTTGTAAGACGCAGTGTATAATAGTAACAATAAAACTATAACTTCATTTTACTAAGAAATGTTACAAAATATATTTGAGCATGGTAAATATTATTTCTTTTCACTCTGATTTCTTCTACTGTTAACACTTCTATTATGAAGATTTAAAAAAAATAAACCCTTAAATTGGAGATGTAAAGGAAATGATTGTATTTAAACATGTGATGACATTTTTTGTTACTTGGTCAACCTTATTCAAGTTTGCATTGAGCATTTATTTGCCTTACTTATTAAGTTATATTTTTTAGTTAATTTCATATTGAGTGAAGGGTACATGATAAAAAAAATGTGTTTCTGTTACAATAGTCATGTGTGTGCTGTTAATATATTCTGTATATCATTAACTATCGTATGTTGTTTTTTGTGTGTGCGTGCCTCAGCTACATAGGCCAGTTCATGTCAGTAAAGTCGTACCTTTTCTCTCTTTATTGCTACGGTGTAGGAGTAAATGGTGAGTTAAAACACTTTGATGTGTTTTCATACCATTTTATCTTGTTTTGTGTTTCGCGTTTATCTGAGTGTGTTTTGTTTAGTATTAGGCTGTCACAGTACATGTTGCTATCAACACGACTCGCGCTTTTAATTGAAAGATATCTAAGTTTTAAATGTAGAGATGAGACGTGAACTCGATCCCTCGAATTCTATGTTATTCATGAGATTCATAAAAATCTGAAAATAATTTCTTGAAAAGAATTATTATGAAGACCTTGACCTCAAATAACAGCTTTAAGCAAATATTGAAAATAATTATAACATACTTGTTTAATTGGGAGAAAAACAAAATCTCAAAAAATAATAAAATAATATTATTAATTTACTGGAATAGTGTTTATGACGTAATATACATGATAAACAAAATATAATTTGTAGGTGCCATCAGGCCTTAAACAACCATTTCAGATTAAATTTTAAATATATTCACTTTAACCAAAATTGTACCTTTAAAAAAAAAAAGATTCAAGGATTAGAATTTAGATTAAAGAATTCGAAAAAAAAAAAAAAAAAAA
>CABEEJ010000545.1:199181-235854 GCA_901482245.1 Timema douglasi
AAAAAAAAAAAAAAAAAAAAGATTCGTGTTCAAGTAATGTAGGATACAACACATCTCTAGTTTCAATGTGTCTACACTAGTGGGCACATGGTCTAAATTTCAAGGTCATTTAGTCTAATTGGCGAGGAGGTCGGGGCTCAAATCCCAGCCGCACGTATTGAGGGTGTTTATTTCCTTATTGTATCCCTCGCAAATGCAGGGTCGTTTACTCTAAATTATACCTTAGTCATAACTACCAACCTAAAAAATTAAAAAATATATATTCGTTACATGAACACCTTGTAGGCCTACGACGAAATGCCACCCCCTCCCTTCTCCCCCCTTCGGTCTTTCCTAAATGAGGGCAATACAATTCTATGTATTATTTTAAGTTTTTTTATCATAGTTTTGGTTTTAAATTACATATGAATATAACCAATAACAATGCACAATAATGTCTCCTACCATTCCAGCAATATAAATGTTAATCTACAAAAAAAAATAGCGTAAGAAACTACAGAATTTAATAAAAAAAACTATGAACTTTAAATATTGAACATGTTGTGCATAGTAAAATGTATGCTACTAAACAATATACATTAAGTTATAACATACGTACTCATTTAATTAAATTCTTATAAAAGTGCTAAGATCTACAAATGTTAACATATTTTATGAATTTGCCTCAGTTCATCACTTGCCATTTCGATGTTACTTCATATTTTTGTATTGCCTTCCGTTGGGCATAGGCATTAATAATGTCGTTGAAATCCATATCCTGCAGCATCTTCCCCTCAATATTCAGCAGTGCTATGTCCGATAACCTGTCCTCTTCTTTATCAGGATACTTGCTTTGAAGCATTGACGTCTGCTTCCAAGTTTTGATCAACACCGCGAAGGGTGACCTGGTGGTCTAGGGATAAGGTGTCGGACTTCTGTGCTGGGGTTCGGGGTTCAATCCTCGGTCCCGGTACAGATTTATCTGATTACCAAACCCTTCCTTCACCTCTGATAAGACATCTTGTGAATGTGGGAGGTCCTTCATTTCATCTCACAAGCACCCTACCATTACACATTAGCGTAAGTGCGTATAACCCGAACGGGTAGTAAGACGCGGTGCTTATAATAATAATAATAACACCGTGAACTGCCACATATTCTCGTAATTTGTCATTAATTTCCCGCCACAGGCCTGGGTTCTTACAAGATGAGAAAATATGCCCTTAGTTATTGGCAGCTGTATTTTCTGGTCTTACTCCTATTGCAATCGTACATTTTACGTTATCATTGGGATATAGAGCTAGAGGTATTCTATTGTCATTGTTATATAAATTAACACCATTTGTTGTTGTTGACGATATCTGCTCTGGAAGCATTTCTTATATAAATGAAGGAACAACCAAGACAATATAACCAAAGGAGGTCGGAGGATGATTCACAATAACATTGTTGTGGGGGGACGAGCCGAGGACGATACACTTCCATGTGGTAAACGAAATATTAAAATATGAAATACAATTAACACAATTTTAAAAAAAAGCTGTAATACCATGCCGCCCCCTGAACAGTGCCGGCCCGATGGGAAATCCGGCTCTGGACGCGTTGAGAGGAAAAAGTGTTTACTTTTTCAACTGTTTCTTATATAAACAAACACGTCTTTTCAGATGACATTTTTATGAAGCATTTATGTTTGTTTTCTGTAAAGTAAAAGTTCCTTTCTCGAAATAATGTTATACTTCAATATTGATAAATTATTTAATGTGGATTAGCAGTAGTGAAAAAGTTTAAAGATGAAGTGAAAATTATTTTACAATAATACATGTAAAAATCGCATTAAAAAAATTATATTTGTACGTTTTATTTAGTGATACGTTACACTCAAGAGCTATTAATTACATAATACAGAATGTAGAGGTGGAAAGAAAATCTCGGATTAAATGCGACTACAATTGCGAGTATATAGGATGGTGCCCTCCCCCCTCGCCCCCCCTCCCCCTCAGTGTATTCCTCTGACCTTCCTCTTAAGTTTTTTGCTAGTTCAATGAATTTTACCACCCATATACTAGTACATTAAATAGTCCCGCATTGAATAGGTGATTTATAATCGCTTGTCGAGAGTATTGAAAACCATTTTATTTTTTATGACATACATAGTCCAATCAAGAATTATCAATACCAGGATTTTCTAGTCAAGAGTCGAGTGTGCTAACCACTCTCCTACTTCTGATGATATAGAAAAACAAATAATGGAAGAAACGCTGTCGGAGTAAATCGTTCCGCGACGTGAGGAACCATCCATTTTGTTTATTGACCGGGTTTCACCATTAAAACTTAGATGGCCAGCACCTCTGTGTCTGGTTCGGGGAGGGAGTCGCATTTTTAAGGGGGGCAGTTTGGATTTATGAAATGTAGGTCACAATACAGTGGGACGCATAATAATAAGAAGAAGAAGAAACATCTGAAACGGAGAATAAATAACTGTCGTTAAGGTATTTCTTCTCATCACACGGATTTACTCTAGATAAGCTAAAAGGGGAAGCGAAAAAGTCCAATATTTTTACAGTTTTTGTAGTTAAAAATATTTTTCACGCAAATAAATTAAATATTCATCCAGTAGATTTTATGGTTCTAAGGCTCCATGAGTTCACGATTATATGCTTCAAAAAATCTGTGATTTGACAATTATATGGTTCCAAGGCTCCGTGATTTGACAATTCTATGATTCCAAGGCTGCGTGATTTCATGATTCTATGGTTCTTAGGCTTCGTGATTTAATGATTCTGTGGTTCCAAGGATCCGTGATTTAACGATTCTATGGTTGCAAGTCTACGGGATTTCACGATTATATGGTTATATGGTTTCAAGAATCCACGATTTCACAATTCTATGGTTACAAGGTTCCGTAATGACGATTCTATTGTCACAAGGCTCCATGATTCCTCTATTCTATTGTTTAACGACCTCATGATTACTTGATTCCTATGCTCGATGATTTTACGGCTCCACAGTTGAATAATTCCGAAAACTTGTTTTGTAGAAATGCACCGGGGCATTTTTTTTACCAGCAATTTAAAAAATATAGATAAACAGAAAAACTACAAGGTACGAGTCATCATTTGAAATGTTGTACAGTAATATTTTCATAGACATAATAGTTTTTTGCTTTATATTTTATTTCTTTAGCTATTAAAATTGCCAAGTAAAAGTGAAATATAGTTCTTTGGTACCAATACATTGTTGGGAAATATAATTAATTCATACTATTTATTAAAATAATGTAACTCTATCCATTAAAATAAAAAAATAAAAATAGAAACGTTCTTTTTTCTCATAATGATCAAAACTATGTATTTACAACTGATATAGCTATATGACCTCCTTTCTTTCCTCAATGGCTTCCTTCAGACATTTTGTGGGAGCGTCTCCAAAGAAAATAATAGTTTTACAATATATTTTAAACAATAATTGGTGGGTGGGCAAGGTGGGGTGGAGGTGCGGTGGCAATAATCCGTCGAGTCGGCAAGAAAGGCGCCAGTTTGCGATCCCTCGAATCACCCACAAGAAAAGTTGTCAACTCGAGCTGTCACCACTATTATTATGATGATGGTTGGGTGAGGCCTTGTGTTGTCCAAGTGTGGGTGGATTCTTACCTCAAAGGTGGAAACGTAGAACAAAAATATGTGATCGCGTTTTTTTTATATACCGTATGATTTTGATTGAAACTTAGCAGGAAAAACTGTTTTAAGTTCATGTTCCTTACAGTACTATCTAAGGCTATCTCTTAAGAGCGTTCATCACATGACCATCAATTCTGTGATACAGTCAGCTCGAAATCGTAAATTTACACGAACACTATTGCACTTGGATAATTTCTTATTAAACATTAATGGAGATAAAGAGTTAATATATGTTCCTAATACAGAACATTGTTGAAACATTAAATGATATTTTGATATAAACTGTATAGAAAAAGCCGTTTTTGACAATTTTAGAATGTCTTCAAGATAAGCATTGTGCTCCAATCTTGATTCTGTCTTAATAGGGACATACTGTAGCTATTAACAAGAAACGTTGTCGCTTTGTCCCCCACCGTCACTGTGGGAAATTTCGAGTAATCATTCAAATACGAATGCACTGCACACATTTCTGGCTTATCTTGATTTTTTTTTCTTTTCCCTTTTACACCCATACCTCGCGCGAGCCGGGAGCCGATGATGCACGCTCTTGATGTGGGAAACGCGAGTTAAGGGCAGTATTTTTTTTTACCAATTTTCCAACAAAACATTTCCTTAGCCAAAATAAACCATTAATTTCTCCAGTAGAAAAATAGTTTGATTTTATTCACAAGGTGATATCCACAGTTGTTGAATATCTGCCATGAACATAGCAGCATTAGATGACAAACATTTAAATGGATATAAAAATTTGTCATTAAATTCCAGGACACCCTTGACAATTTTTTATTACCATGTCATACTACCCGTTTGGGTTATATGTCTATATACTAAAGTACACTCATGGGCTAAGGATTAGGAAGGCTTAATTTAGAGGAAATACACTCGCATTTGCTTGGAGGGAGAGTGGAAACCCATTTAGGAAAGCCACCCTCAGTGCACTTGAAAAAATCTAATCCCATCCTCCCCGTATTTGGCAGTCTAGACCAACACGAGATTAGCACGTTAGACCATGTGGCCACCAAAGTGGGATTGACAGATATTCAAGAAATGTTGAGGTCGCCATGTGAAGAAAATTAAACTCTTATGTTTATACTGGAGAATTATTAGTATTTTTTTTTTACCAAAACAATATTTTGACATACAACCTGCAAAAATACCGCCCTTATCTCGCGTTCCCTAACCTACACACCACCTTTATTATTATTATTATTATTATTAGCACCGCGTCTTACTACCTGTTAGGGTTATACGCACTTACGCTAATGTGTTGTGGTAAAGTTAATGTTAGATGAAATAGAGGACCTACAGTTTAACGTGGGATCCGAACCACGGAGGGGACTTGGCATTCCACACATTCACAAGTTGTGATTAATACACATCTTGTCAGAGGGGAAGGAAGGGTTTGGCAATCAGATAAATCTGTGCCGGGAGCGAGGATTGAGCCTCGGACCCCCAGCACAGAAGTCCGACACCTTACCCCTATACTACCAGGTCACCTCCCTTCCCCCAGCTTAATGACTTAAAAAGTGTAGTCCAAGGCATTGGCCGGGTGAGAATATTGGATACCACATTAAAAAACTTCAATAGGTGTGATTGGCGCTATGATCCACTTCAGTTCAATCGAGCATGTGCGTTCATCTACAGTACATAATAAACATGTAATTTACAAGTACAGTTTAATTATGGTAAAACATAATATTTAAAATATAAATATAGAAACATAATTTTTTAAGATCGACATTGTACAATGCTACTTTATAAGTACTGTAGTATTGTAGATCACATGACTCTAAGTGGAAATATATTAAAATTGTTTTAGTATTTTTTTATAATTGTATAAAGTTCCTTATTATATCAACTGAACTGTATTAATGCAATGACCGAGATGATTTTAAGAAACCATTGGACCTGCATACCGTTTTGCAAGGGGGCTTATGATTCCTTTATTGATTTTTATTTAGCTACTGATCATGCACTTTCTAGACACAGATACATATATCTGTACATGACATACAAACCATACCTTGAATTTATTACAAATTGACATTTGGTCCACATTGACCATAATTTACTATTTATAAGTTTTCTCTTCAGTAATTTGACCACATCTATGATCTTGTGGTCAGAGTTCCAGGCTACAGATTGAGAGGTTCTACGATCGAACCCCGGCGCCTTCAAAATGTATCTATGAAACAGTAGGTCTGGAACGTAGTTAAACTTATCTTCATGAAGACAAATGAGGAGTTACTTAAATGAGGAAGTAGCCTCTCCGGCTTAGAAAACCGAGATTAACGGTTGGAGGGGCTCTTGTACTGACCATATGACACTCTCTATCCGAAAATATTGGCCCTATTATCTCTAACGATGGCGGCCGCTCGGTCAGTGTAGCCCACTTGCGGGCTCATCACTGTGGAGTTTTATAACTTTATTCATAATATTGATCAAAAGTGAGCGCTCCAGATCACATGACTTGACATATTAAAACTCACCATCCAAACTCCTGTGTAAGAAATTGTGATATCTGCGCATTAGTGCGGGGTGTTAGATTATTTTAATCGTCCCCAAGGATCAAACCTGGGCTCTCCTAGATGTAAATTAGACCTCTCTACCCACTCTATGACGTAACAGATAAATGTAAAGGAGCTATAATTGTATTATTATTAATTCACATTTGGTATATCTGCATTTAATTACACGCAAGAAGTAGGGATAACCGAGGTAGAATTTAGATTAAATGTACTCGCAGTTTCACGAAGAAATAGTGGAAACACATTTATGTAAAACCTCCCTCAGTAAACCCGGTCAGAATTCGAACCGTGACATCCCTCTTCCGTCACCATAAAATCAGGCTAGATGGGCTTGACGTTTATACCATGGTTTATTAACGACCTAAGGGCTGGTAAGGAGTGCAGTGCAGCGAAGAGGAAATGGATACTTATTATCTGAGGGGGAGAGGATGGTAGAGGCACCACTAAATGTATATAGTTGGAATTTGAACCCAGACTTCTTGATTATCGGCGACTGAGTGTTGTTTAAGTCTAACGTTTTAGACCGCCAAGCTGCCACCGAGGGTAATTAAAGTGGCACACACTAGTACTAATGACCGTTCAGTACCGACTGGGTGCGGTAGGATTTTTCTAATAATGACCACAAAACAGATTAAATGTTCGTGCTTTTCCTTAAATTTGACCCTTATCATTAGGTTTCATACATTTATATATATTAAGTTACTGGTAATCAAGTGTATATATATATAAGCAGCATCCAAGCCATATTTTGTTTTCATATTGTGTTTGGCTAATGAAGACTTATAGATTATGTATTGTTCATCCCTTAACTCTGGTGTTTTAATAAAACCTACCTTAATCATTGATAACGTGGAATAAATGTCTGGATCATCTAATCTAGTTTTAAAATGTAGGGGAGGTCGGGGCTCGATTCCCGTTAGGTATAGTCAGAGTCATTTTGTAACACTTTTTCTCAACACAATTTTGAGTATAAATCCTCTAGAATGTTTCTGACTCATTTCTAACACACCATCAACATTAAAAAGCATATTTCCTGGATGGGTAGTAAGACATGATGGTAAAAATTACAACATGCTTGAAGTTACTTTAACTTAATCTTATAATTTTAAAACTACTTAAATATTATGTTTAGAAAAAAATAGAGTAAGATTAATGTCATCTTTTAAACTAGTTTAACACCACAGTAGCAGATGTTTAGTAAAACTTCATATCGATTTTATAGAATAAAAACATTTAGTTGGTAAGTTGGATCGAAGATCAGGTTGACTCTTTTTCGCATGTGAGTGATCTCACTCGGGATTTCAATGAACCCCAAGATGCTGTGAAAATCCTCGGTAAAAGTGATCTAAAGGAGGACATAGGGGTTGTTTGTAATGAAGGATGAAGCTGGAATACTCGAGGAATGCAAATGTATTTTAAAAGAAACTTTAAATTCCAAGATGGTCTTTAATCTACAGTGAAATCAAGGAGTAAATCTACCTAACACCCCCCCCCCCTTTTTTTTTTTACAAAAGTCGGTCGACGGTATTTCCTGCCTTTTCAACTACTTGATAAACGACTGAGTTGGGTGTGCGTCAGCTTGCTAGGCTTAATTCTGTAGTCGAGTGTTCGAGCCCCAAATGATTGCGCTGTAGGTGTTTGGAAAAATGGATAGGGAGTTTCTACAATTTGTTTCCCCGTAATTTATCTATGCGAATGCTGGCGCATAGTGGTAGATGTATAGTCCCAGGGTTCCTACGTGGATATCGTTTTAGGGACCTTATGTATACGTATGTCATGAATATGAAACTTGAAATCCCGTGTGTATATGTATATTTTTTTATTACCAATCTCATGTTCTAATGTATTTATCTAAAACAAACACGAAAATAAATGTTAACAAGGGGTTTTAGCATTATATACTTACACTCCGTTTACAGTTAAACAGTCTTGCCTTGGTGGCCATTATAGCCCTATCAAATGAGTTGCACCATAATGGAAACCAACAAGATATATCCTGATTTTTGGTTGGAAGAACAGTTGAGAAAATTCAGACATATTTATTTGCTGCCAATATTGATAACATTTTACCATATTATTAGTATTATTTTATAAGTATTGATGATATAAATCAAAGGTGACAACTAGATATAACATGATTTTATGTTTGAATATATTAATATCGTTTTAATAACTTTATAACTAACTTTAACTGTTCTTCTTACCAAAATCATACTGTACTTTGGCTGATTCAAAGGGTAAACGAAGTACTTATAAATACCTATAAAAAGACGTAAAATGTATAAGCTTATTTTATTGTATTTTAAAGGACAACAAGTTATATTAAATTATGTACAATTTTCATTAGTAAAATTATACATTTTCATTCTTGGTGCCTTGTCTTACTACCCGTTTTGGTTGTACACACATGTACTAATCACGCTAATTTGTTAAGGATGAAGAAAGTTTAATAAAATGGAAGTGTACCCGCATTGACATGGAGGAAGAATAGAAAAACATTTAGGAAAAAAAAATCCTCTGGTCAGCCCACCGGGATTTGAACCCCGATCTCCCCATTTTTGGCAGTTCAGTCTATTGCAAGAGTGATGCCTTAGTCCAATCGACCACCGAAGTGGGTTAATTTTTTTAAGTTTTAGAAACATTGTTGTAATTTAGTGATTCCCTTGGTTGTACGGGACCCTACTTATGTGTATACTGCGCAAAACCATAGTAAATCCGCATCTGCTGGTATAGCTCCTTAAGACACTCTTTTCAGCCCTTTTTCTAATATCAGGCACACTCTCCCTCAAATTTCTGTTAGTTAAAAGAAATTTAGGGCATAAAATATATTCTACCAAATAAATGGTTGAGGCTTCAAATAAGAAATAGAAAATATATTTCGAATGAGGCATTTGCTTTTAATCCTAGCCGAATTTTAATTCAAGTGGTTTCGGTAAAGTTTTAATATACTTGAATGTAGGTTTACAACTTTTAAATAAAAGTTCATAAATATTTTGCTTGAGCGCACATAGCTGTGAGATTTCATTGCCTTGTTTTTATTACTAACAAGAAAAGACCTTAACTGAAAACCCTGTTTAGAATCTCGCTTATCTCCATCGCGTCTTGAAAGACATATCTGTAAAAAGTTTCTTAAGGATAAAGAGAGTCTCTTACAGAATTTTAAATAGAAAATATTCTTTAATGTAATTTGTTTTCTCTCTTTAGTGAGTACCCCGTTTTTCACTTGAATAACGTGATTCACCTTCCGGGAGGGGGAGATGTAAATTTGTTCCTTTAATTTTCACTCGCCATTTTGAATAGGCAATTATCCGTTCAACCTTACAGTTTGCAAACATTTTAATAAGGGACTTGAGTATAAATGAGATAAAGAAAATTGGTTTTTCAAACCATTCATATTCAAATGAGTTCATTAGATACCAGAAGTCAGCTGTGAGGAGTGCTGGCTTTGTAAAAACTTTTTCATTGTACCAAATAATATATGTGTGTGTGTGTTTGTAAAACACTATACACAAATTATGTTTCAAAGCGTCATCAGTGGTGTGAATGTTTAATTTATATCAGATGAGTTCTGGGTATTAGTCCTGAGTTGTTGATCTGCTAAGGGCAAATAATGAAACATTTCCCAAAATACTTTTTTTTTTAATTCTATACCTCCTAGTCATTAAAATTTTATATTAAAATGTTTATCATTTATTTAGTTTGCTACATAATTTCTTCTTTTTTCGTCTTTCTCACTCTATATGCTAATGTGTTAGGAATGAGAAAGGTTGCATTTAGAGGAAGTGTATCTACATCTGCATGGAAGGAGAGTGAAAACCTATTTAGGAAAAAACACCCGAACTGGAGTCAAGCCCTAATTTCCCTGTCATCAACAGTTTAGTATATTGTGAGAGTGACACCTTAAACCGCGTGGCCACCAAATAAGGTCATAATTTATTATTTCACGTGGGTTCTTGTTATGAGCAGAACCTTTAGTTTATATTACAGTTAATGTCCAAACGGTAAACATCTTTCACAAGTTTTTCACAACCTTAATATGAAGAAACCATTTCACTTGCTATTTACATACGCAACAGATGAATAAAATTCACATTCAACCCTCGACTTCTAAAAGCCTTTTGTGTGTGTGTGTGTGTGTGTGTGAGAGAGAGAGAGAGAGAGAGAGAGAGAGAGAGGTTAAAAACTCTGCTTTCCTCTCCACCAAACCCATTTTCCTGAAGTAGTTGCAAAGAGCGTTCAAAATAGAAGGGACATTTTCGCGCGGTTTATGGTTGACATGGTACATACATCTCTACGCTTCTAGAAAGTTCACATTAATAACATATGGAGTGCGGTGCGCAGGAAGAGGTGACGTGAGGACCAAATGTAAGGGAAAAAAAGAATAATTAAAGTAGTAATGTGGCTGATAGTTATGGTCTAGTTTGGATTTCTGTTGAGTTGTGGAATTTAAACATAACTTATAAAAATGTACTCCTAAACGACAAATAATTATAACCTTTTAATGAGAATAATTCCTGTGAAAAAAAAAATAATTTTTTTTATTTTTCCCACTATACTTGTGAAAATGTTTGACTTTAAAATTATATGATTTATCTTGACATTTTCTTTACCCCCAAACTCAAAAAATTATATGTTTCAATTTTACATATCACCTTGCCTGTGTGTTCCAGGTGCTACATCTGAAACAGTCGATAGATCTCGTTCAAACCCGTTATTTTGATGTAATATTGTCATGCCTCAAAATTAAATTGCGATTTTAATTATTTCTCTAAAATTAAGGGTAGGTTTCTGATAGTTAATTTATGAACATTTTGCATTTTTCAAAATTTCTATAAAGATTTTGTTTAAAATGTATATATGGTGGGTGCTGTACACAATAAATAGCACTATTTACTAGGTGTTTATATCAATTTATTTAATGGCTGTTTACCATGAACATATGTTTAAAAATTTTGTTACAAACTATAATACACTAAATTAGAAAGTATCAATGATTGTGTCATATCATTTATTTTTACTCTACACAAAACGACACTTTATTTCCAAGGGTATATAAGTTGAATACATCATTTAATAAGTGTCAAGAAAACTTGAAGGTTTTAATATCGTTGTTAAATTGGTGATAACAAGTGGTATTTGGACTTTCGCTATGTTGATATATTATTGTCTTGTAATTTCTGTAAAACTAATGATTTGTGTCTTATATAGGCTCTTGATATATACATTAATTTGGGTAGGGATTAGTATGGTAGAATATAAAGTTTACGCATATTTGAGGGAAGAAACAATTTTTACGGAAAAAATAGATTACCCGACTGGAATTTAAAGCCCAACCTCCACATCATCATAAAACTATAAAAGGCGATAATGATGCCTTTTCCACGTGTCCACTGGTGCGGAGTGTTGAGAAACTATGTATACAAATATATAAATAATTAATAGTGTAAAGAGAGTTTCAAATAAAGCATTAATTATTTTGTTTTGTGACTTCCTACCGATTCAAGACGCAGCTAATCGAATCGACTCCATATCAATTTAATGTCTAGATTATGGAAGCTCGGAATATCCCATTACTTATCATTTCATCTACCGTGTTCTCGTTTAGGTCTCCAGGGTAATAAATATTGCGATAAAGAACCCTTAGGGGATGACTTTGAAAACTGAACCCAAATTACAATCAACAAACTTTTCAAATTTATTGTTATAAATAGTTAAAGAAACTTTTCAAATTAAAAATGAAAACTATGGAATAGCTCAAAAAATTAACGGAGTCCTCAACTCATCTAAGTAATGATTAAAAATCTTTAATCAAAGTACATTTTAGCAAAATTTAACTAATCATCCTTTAATATTTCAAATAATCTGATAAAACCTTTACATATATATTTGTTAAATTGTAACTTTCAAATTATTCTTTCACAAGAAAGGAGGATATAATCCTCCATTTAAAATAATATCACGACATGTGGTCGGGAGTCCCCTGGTTACAAACTAGATATAGCATCCGCGAAAACCACTTTGTCGTTAGTTTTTTTCTAAGCACCGCGTTTTACTATCCGTTTGGGTTACATGATTTTGTAGGTTGTGCTTTGTTTAAAATTCGAAACCAATTATTTGATTTGTTAAATAACAGGTATTTTATGGGATGGCTTTGGCTGATTGATTAGTAATCCAGATGGGATGGTGTTACCGTTTTGAAAATTTAAAGATCTATTTTATCACATTATATTATTTGAGTGCCTGTCAAATTTCAATTTCAAGCCACACTGAAAAGTAGTGTTCTATATTAGGTGTATCAATTTCGAGTGCTTCCTATTCCCAGGCTTGAATTTTGAAATTAGGTGTGTTCAAACATCATTCGGTTCTCCGGAAAGGTCTATTGTTTACATGTCTAATTTATATTTAACAAAAACTGTTTACATTAGTTTTATGAATCCTTAGGGGAACCCCCTTCCCCATTTTCTTCTTCATTTTGAAATTTAAGGATCAGACCTTAATGGTTGTTTGAGGTGGTTTTTATACCCACTTGGCGCATTTTAATCTTAAACCTCACTGAAAAGTAGTTTACTACTTTATTTCTGGAAATTTTGGAACCCCCATTTCACCCGCCACCTTTCTAATTAGTAAATATTTAACAATTTGTTTTTATTGGAGCAATTAATTATTTTACATTCTTGTCAAATTTCAATTTTCTGCCTCCTTTAAAAGTTTTTTTCACTTAACTTTCCCCCATCCCCTTCCCCATCTTATCAATTTAAAATGTCCAATCTTTTATGGTTATTTTGAGTGGTCTTTATAACTTCTTGCCGAATTTTAGTTTTATACCACAAAGAAAAGAAGTTATTTCTATTATTTTTGGAAATTTTAACATCCCACCTCCCCCCATTTAAACAACTTCTACTTAAAAATTTAAACCCTAAGACGAATATGGTTATCTTGAGCTTTTGTTCCATCTGCTTGCCTTCCACCTCCCCGTTTTCAAAACCACAGTTAAAAATTTAACATTTTCAAACATTAATATTTATTTGGAGTGATATTTTTATCTGACTGCCAAATTACAGTTTTCTACTACACTGGTAAGTAGTTTTTAACTATTAGTTTTTGAAATTTTGAACCCTCATCCCTTTTTCTCCAATTCACTATTAGAATTTTCAAATTGATTTATTTGGATATCTAGATTTTCTCTTCCTGTCTGCCAAATTTTAATTTTCTACCTATTCTAAAAAAAATCTAATTATAATCCCTCATTTCCTGGGGCCCCATTTTGAAATTTTCCCATTCTAGATTTCTATGGTTAAGTGGGGCATTTATACCCTCCTGACAAACAACATTTAAAGTTTTAAGCTCAGTGGTTCGAGAAATATTGTGATGAGTGTGTTTGTGAGTGGGCGTAGCTTTGTATATACATAGATGCATGTAAATCTAGATATAGTTCAGGCTCGTGGGTTCGATTTCCGGCGTAACCGAAGAATTAATCAATATTCAAATGTGGGTTTTCCCTTTCACAATGGTGAATTAATGGCCTAGGGCTGGGTGTTTTGTCTGTACTAGATTTAAGTTAGTTTACAAGTAATGTGCTGATATAATTGTCCGGTTCAGAACGTACACTTTAAATACATAAAATAAAATATCTGTGTATAAATAGATAAATTTTAACATCCCATATATCTTTTGCAACAATGAGAAATTCCCGTTCCCGTAAAAGTGGACCTACTATTTGCGATATATTATTTGCAACAACAATTTATTTATTTGGGGTTAAACTCTTGACGTGTTTTATAAAAATATAATATCTACTCAGACTTTTTTATTTCATTTAGAGCATCGATCTATTACTAAATTTCCCTTTCCCCAATCGCTTCTCCTCTCTTCTCCAACACATTCCACCCCCTTCTAACTACGAACCAGGTCAATACAGAGAGTGAATCATCGGAGTTCTTGCAGACTGATAGAAATTCAAAGGTTCGCTTCATCAATTTCTACAGACAGAATGCGCTCCATCGAGTGTACAGCCAGTTTAAAACTAAAGTTGGGTTCGCTGCTTCCTGAACAGCGGTCTTGAAAAGCTAACAAACTGTGTAAAGCGCGCCTAGGTCTCACAGTCAGTCACACTATTCAAGCATGGTAAAAATAATTATGTTAACCAAACTCTGGGAAAACCTCTAGTGAAAACAACGAAATTAGGTTTTTTCCACTGATTTCATATGGTTTGTTTCAATTTTACCATTCAGACTTAAGCTTGGTATCTTATGTTCCCCATAGGTGTTTTTGGAATTATCTATCCAACCTTAAAATTAAAGGTAGTTTATCTAAGTGTTAAAAGAGAAAAACTTGATTTTCTCGAAGCCGGCTCTAGCTATTTTGATTAAAACTCGTGTACAACCAGTGTTTAGCATTACAAACAAAATTGCGTGCCCCATCGCTCCGATAAAATGACTTGGAGCGTACTTTATAAGCGAATGTCTCCAATTTTGATCATATCTCCGCAACTCTTTGAGATGTTACAAAACTTATCTCTGCAAAGATTAGGACTACTAAAATTATGAAACCAATATTTTCTGAGTTATTAACAAATATAAGTTCTAAATTTACACTACTATAGTCAGAAAAGTCTTTACATTAGAAATTTTAAAATGGGGTGAAGAGGGGGGAAGGGGGAGCTGGTAAATGGGAAATGGGAGTGGGCTCTCGACATTTATGAAACTAATTGAAAGAATAAATATTTTGTACAGGATAATAAAAAGAACCTAAAAATGAACGAACACCTACACCAAATATCATTTAAAAGGTGGTGAACTAGTATGGCGAGTACATAATTAAAAATTGATAGAAAAACTAGATTCTAAGTAGTGGTGATAAAACACTTTATTACAATACACATCATCTACTGATATAACCGACCACGTGGTGTATTGGTCAGTCAACCTGGCTGGTACAGTACCTAGGGTAATTTTCCCGAAAGAGGAATTACCCCTACAGTCACTGGGGTTTGGTTAGTCAGGCTTAGGTTGGATGTGTTTACACCGGTTCCACACCCACATACTCACTATCACCATAGTATATTATTTCATTTATGCTCTTTTTTACATTATGTTTCTGTAGTGTTGCATAATATTATTTCTCTTCACATATCTTATAAGTCACGAGTAAATGTTTCAGATTTTAGGTAAAGGGGTGAGAAAATTTGAGTGATGCTTCATACCATTTATTTTTAGACTAAATCTACTTTGAATAAATAAAAGTCCTACAGCAGGATTACATAATTATTTGACGTAGTACAGTACTAAAAAAAGTGTAATTTAATATTTTAATGTGCTTATAAATATGTTATGCCATATTTATTGTTAGAAACCGTAGAAATAAGGATATAACTCATATGATCACAATAATTATAAGTGAAACGTTAAGTTTTCTCCCGGTAAGCTAATGACGCTGTAATAAGATAGAAATGATATAAAGTCCATGATGGTGACCTGGCGGTCTAGGGGTAAGGTGTCAGACTTCTGTGCTTGGGGTCCGGGGTTCAATCCTCGGTCCCGGCACAGATTTATCTGATTATCAAACCCTTCCTTCACCTCTGACAAGACATCTTGTGAATGTGAGGAATGACAGGCCTCCATCGTGGTTCGGATTCCACGTTAAACTGTAGGTCCTCCATTTCATCTCACAATCACCCTACCTTTACACATTAGCGTAAGTGCGTATAACCCGAACGGGTAGTAAGACGCGGTGCTAATAATAATAATAATAATAAGTCCGAGATGTAAATCAGTGGTTCCCAACTATCTTTTAGCTTATAGCCCACTTTGTGAAGTTAAATGTAACATGCATACTGAAATCAGCTATAATAACCACAAATTCATGTTATTGTACTGTACGTTCATATTTAATTATTTCAATTTAAATAATTAATATAAATAAGTATAAGTACTTTTTGCTTGATATATCTTATAAGCCTTACGGAATAAAATACACGTTATAAAATAGCTTATTATAAATGTTTATTAAAAAGAGTCATAAGTAAACGCACTGCCAAAATTATAGAACATAAATATTAAAATAAATTAAAAACCCATTTGTTAAATATTTTGTTCCTGTTATTATCAACATAAAATTATTGCTGTAATATTCATAAAAATGTAAACAACCCTACCACCCACTTACAATTTAGCGACCCCCTGAACACCAAAAACGTTACCTGTGGAACTGTATCGCACAGGTTGGGAAACACTGGACTCATCTATTTGATGGAACGTGTGTCTTGGCTAACTATATCAGACAGGTTTCATTGATTTAGTTCCCCTCGCTTGCCGGGGCGTGTATATGGAGAATGGCCTTGATGCGAGGTGTAGAATTAATATTTTGAAGTAAAAAGCTACAGCTATGACAATAGTTAATAAAAAAATACGTACAAAGTCAATAATGTAATTTATACTTAAAAAGCTATCACTTTTTTTTTTAGATGCATGATGCTAGGTTGTAGTCACTTGAGACCACTAATAGTGAGCTCCGAATAACTTGTCGCACCTCGCTTTCTTTTGCGCTGGGGGAATGTGAAATATTCTTCACTGGCTGCGAACTTAGAACTCTTAGCTCAGTAGACATACGCGCATTATTATTATTTTAGCCCCGCGTCTTACTACCCGTTCGGGTTATACGCTTTAAATACTAATTACGCTAATGGATTAGGAATTGGGAAGGTTGAATTAGAGGAAGTGAACCCGCATTTGCGTGGAGGGAGAGTGGAAAATCATTTAGGAAAAACCACCCTCAGTTCACCCGTCCGAGATTCGAACCTCGATCCCCTCCGTCCTCAGCATTCGAGCTCAAAGCGATTAGCGCGTTAGCCAACTACGCCACCGAGGCGGGTGACACACGCACAACTGGCTAATATTTTTTTTGTCATCGCGTCTTGCTATCCATTCGAGTTGTACGTTAATGTGTTAGGGATGAGAAAGGTTAAATTTAGTGGGCGTGTGCCTGCATTTGCGTGGAGGGACAGTGGAAAAACTATTGGGAAAAACCACCCTCAGTACACCCGACCGGGATTTGGACCCCAATTTCTCCATTATCAAAATTCAGTCTAGAGTGACGCCTTAGACCATTCGGCCACCAAAACGGGTTTGACCAAGTTAACAGCTACTTCATTGATCGTATGGACTAAGGCGTCACTCTAATTATAAACTGTATTGCCAATGACGGGGAGATCGGGGCTCAAATACCGGCTGGGTACATCTCACTTTCCATCTATTTAAGTGTGGGTACCTTTCTCATTCATGCTCTATTCTTGAAGTTAAATGCTGACTACTCGAAGGGCTAGTATGGCATGGTGTACACACTGCAAAAAGACTAGGTTAACGAAGCCAATAAAAGCTGGTTTTTCAGCGTTTATACAGTCCAATTTTCATAGGAAGTGTCTTATAACAAATACGCCTATTTTTTCTGTAAAAATTGATAGCATTTTACTTTATAGTTTTATCTTACAGATATTGATAAAAATATTTAACAAAAATGACATCTGAAGATCACATGAGCTGAAGTAAGAATATGTGAAACTAGATATGGTAACTCTATTAGCTTGAAGGTAATACTCTTCCTATAAAACTGGACTGTAGCTATAGCTTCTTAATGATCTTGTCCGCGGCCTAGCTTAAAATACAAAATCGCACGGGACATTGCCCATCCCGTCTTATAAAGTCCAATCAATCAATGGCGTCAAATAGGTATTAGTGATTGACAGGTCGACAATCTTGTGACGTGGCACGGCCGAGAGCTATAAAAAAAGAAGATAGAAACGTTTTAGCGCATGCTCCGTCCCCCTCGCGCCGCGGCGTCCAGCCCGTCGTGTCGGATCGACGTAGAGGACATGAGGTTACGTATCACAAAATAACAAGTCCATGGTCAGTTAGAGAAGTTCTGTGAACGGGATCGGTGGCCAGTTTGGCCAAGGGGATTAGAAAAAAAGAGAGAGATTTACAAGTGTTTCCAGACGATAATCCAACGCGATGCGAACGTTGTCATAACCGCCGCCATTGTCGGAAGGATTTGTGCGCTGGTTGTTAGCCGTAACTATTGTTAGAATCGTGTGTAACATTCTGTAGAGTGGGCTGATGTTGGTTTTAGCTTATACTCGTCGCGTATGAAAGACGGCCCAAGAGGGACTAATATAAAGCGTAACAAAATCTTTTTGCTTTTAGAAAAAGTAAGATCACGTGTCGCACAAGACATTATAATAAAACATACTGACAAATTCCACTCTTGTGAATATTAACATTTCCCAACGATGCTCAGGTGTCGTCAAAGTTTGTGACTTGAAGCGATCGGGACTATTGTCAATAGATTAATATCGGTGCCCGCTGTTGTTACTTGTGATAGCCAAGTGGCAAATGTTTTCATCGGATGACTTGATGTTGGGGTATTATTGCTTGCTCTACTAGCCTTGCGGTCCGAACGATACCACTAGGCCGGCCCCCAAGGCGACGTGAATGGGTGGAAAGCTAGTTCGCTACACAAATAAACCGCCTGCAGAGAGGCCAAACATAACCTCACCTTGAATGGGAGGGAATACACTGTTGGCGTGGTCAGTCGCAACGCTGGTTGCTCGTCTCAAGGGGAAGATCTGTTTTATCTATTCTATCCCCAACATTCGTGCATTGGTTTGGGAAATCGAGGAAAAATTTCCCTGACTGATGAATGAATATCAACAGATGATCGATATCTATCATTGTAATCAAATTTTCAAAAATATGTTCACAAAGAACAACCTAAATTAAGCCACGTCTAGCGTGGTTAGTACGTGGTTGAGAGCAAGGTGATACATAGATACGGATACAGCTGATACAGTTTCCAACTGTGGTTTTTATGTACAAGCTGCCTTTTTGGGGATATTTATTAAAGTTTAAATATAATAAAACTTGTTTTAAATATATATATATATATATATATATATATGATTTTTGCTCCTTAGACTGGGAAACCATATAGCTTATTAATATATTAATACATTGAAATCAATAATTCTTAAAACATGGTTAATTTTTTTAATATTAGGAAATAGTGATCACAAACCGACTTGATGACAAACTAGACTAATTTATTTAATTTATTCTACCAGTAACATGGGTTTGGTAACTTATCCAAGTTGTGTAATGACTGTGTAACGGCGGAGGAGTAATTACCGCCCTGTGTGACTTCAGTGGCGTGTTGCGGAAATAGGCAGGAAGGGGTATCGTCACCTGTCCTCGTGTGGGCGTGTTTGTGTAACATGTCAAGGGCATGTCGGCTCGCTGGAAGGCCATTGTCCAGAGGCTGAGGAAGAGGTTAGTTAAATTTATGGATCGGATGTTGATTGGTTATTAAAATTATTATTTTTACAGGTACATCACATCGAATGAGGGGTTATTAACGATCGATATTGTACTTAGAATAATCCCCAAACCACTCACCTCATTGAGGGACTACATTTTTTTTAACTTTCTTTGCCTACACAGGAAATAAAACCAAATTATTCCATAAGCATTTTATTTACCCGCCGTATCTTAGTATGCAGTTGTTTTCAACCTAAGGTTCGTGACCTCATTTGGGGTCGCGGCTTGTTTCGTGTGAGCTCACAATGCGTGTTGAGATTATAGCTTTGTACCTACTTTCTTTTTTTAGTGATTATAATTATTAGGGTTTTTGAATCTTAGAAATGTCGAGGTCAAAAGTAAAATCTCCTTCACTTGAATTTCGACACCCACCAAAACTTTCGCATCTTTGAAACATTTCTAAGGAAGAAGAACACATTATTATGTTATGAACAAATTTGAAATATCTCACTAAAATGACATATTCCAACATATTTAAATTTTAGGACAACTATTAAAAAGTATTTTAACACAGACTAATGATTATATGACATATATAGAGTAAACATAAATAAATTCAGGTGTATGCATGTTTCGTTTTTTTATCTAAATATTTCTCTCTATTAGATGCATTAATGGAAAGTTTAAAAATTAAAAGTACTGTCACGTGACAAGTGATAAAAACCTTAGCTTCGTCTTTTCTTCGCATGTTTAAAACTTCGTTTCGCATTTAAAAAGTAACCTTTTCATACCCATAATAATGAACACAGGGAATTTTATATTAAAAATAGTAGAGACAATCCCGAAAACGCAGTTTAAAAAAAAATAAACTTGGATTTTGAAAGCTAACAAATTATTAAGGGGATCGTGAAGGTGTAGGAGACAAAAATTGGGGTCAAAACCTGCAACGGTTGTAAATTACTTGGCTAAAACTTGGATCATTTAAACTAAACAAACAAATATCTGGTGCTAGTGTGTGTTTGGATGGAAAGGGGGTTGGTGGTAAGGGGGGAGGGGGTCTAAGTCCGGCCTCTAAACACTCGAGTCGACTTGGCCCCGACATTACAGAGATTCCTCCCCGTCCACTGGGATAGAAATAGCCCGTCATGGTTTACCCGCTCCCTCGCGATGTTCTGGGTTCCTCGCCCGTCACGTCTCGTCCCCATCTAACTCGGGTATGTGCGCCATTTGACTCGACCAGCAGGGTGAGGTGCCACTCACACAAGTTTATATTTTAGCACCGCGTTTCACTGCCCATTCATACTATACGCATATGAACTAAATTACACTAATGTGCTAGGGGTGAAAAAGGTTAAATTTTAGATGAAGTGTTCCAACAATTGCGTGGCGGGGGAGTGGAATACCATTTAGGGAATAAAATACTCAATACACCCGACCGGAATTCTGATCCTGATCTCCCCATCATCGGTAATCCAGTTTATTGTGAGAGTGACGCCTAAGACAATGCGGACTCCAAAGAGTATCTCATAGCAGTTTCCATGAAACTCTTCTTTTTTTCCAATATAACGCTATAATATCAGCAACTACTTCCAAGAACTAATTTTATTTGGATATTTTATATCCCCGTAGGCTGTTGAAGACTTAAAAATCTATAATCCTATATTGTTAAATTACCACTCAAATAAAGCTAAAAAATCAAATTCCGCTGTGGCTTACAATCAGCATTCACCTGGAATCGAACCTGAAACCTTAATAACCGTAGATAAGGCCTAAATCCACTACCGATTGAGCTAAAATACTGGAAACAATAATTCAAGCTAGTTTTTAAAATTTATTTTTAGCAACACGTCTTATTACACGCTCGGGTTATACGCTTATGTACTAATCAAGCTGATGGTTTTAGGGATTAGGAAGGCTATATTTAGAGGAAGTGTACCAGAATTAACGTGGAGGGATAGTGTAAAATCATTTTGGAAAAACCACTCTCAGTACACCCAACCGAGATTCGAATCTCAATCTCCCCGTCATCGGCATTCTTGTTTACTGCGCGAAAAGTGCGTTAGACCATGTGGCCACCAAAGTGAGTTTCGTGTTATTTAATCGAAGGGAAGAATATGAGGAGGGTTAATTATTCAGGTACCTCCATTGAATTTGCGTTTAGAGAAGCTTTAAACTCCACCGTGGAACAAAACAAATTACGTTAATGTTGGCTGAGATCAGATCCCGTCTTTCTGGTTGAGAATCGAGTGTGCTAGCTTTGCTAGAACTCTGGTATGAGGGACCGTAATTGACGTTTACAAAAACTACCAAAACGACTTAAATATATTCATACGACAAGGGGGCCTGGCGTTCTAGCGGTAAGTTATTAGACTTCTGTGTTAGGGGGGTGCGGGGTTTAAATCCCGGTCCCTGCACAGATTTATATGATTACCAAACCCTTTCTCCACCTCTAGAAAAGTGTGTGCTTTACGCTTTGCGAATGTGTGGAATTCTAGGCCCTCACCGTGGTTCGGATCCCAGGTTAAACTGTAGGTCCCCTCTGCTTTCCACCATCATCATTCTCACGTATCATCCTACCATCTGGGGATAGTGTAATTCGCCTTAATGGTGTCCCCACCTCATAATGAATTCCTCCATAAGCCAGAAGAGCAGAGGTAAGAGAAGGTCAAATGGCCAGATCTAGAGCATTAGTCTCATCCCATATTCATACGTCAAACAAAGTAATTTATTTATTTAGCACCACGTCTTACTACCCATTCGGTTTATACGCTTAAGCACTCCTACGCTAATGAGGTAGGAATTGAGAAGGTTGAATTTAAAGGAAGCGAACCTGCATTTACGTGGAGGGAGAATGAAAAACCATTTAGGAAAACCACCCCCAGTTCACCTGAGCGAGATTCGAACCTCGATCTTCCCGTCCTTGGAAGTCTAGCTCAACATTAAACCAGCGCGTTAGCTAACTACGCCACCGAGGCGGGTAAACCAAGTAATCTTCAGCTGTCATTTTTGCTATATATTATAAATAATTATAAAATAATATCAGTAATAAATTAAAATTTATCAATAATGACAACATGAAAAATATGTTTAAATATGTTCTATAGGTCCTTTCTAATATAATAATACTATTCGAACTATAATAATTACTACTCGTAGCGAGATATAGTTGACATGTTGGAAGTCAGCTAATCCCCCATTTTAGCTAAACTACTTATTACGTAGGTTGACTCCCAAGACTAGACTTTTAATTTTGCCCTAAATCTTCAAATTACTCACTTGTTTAAATACAATACAATCATAAGGTAAACATTATGAACAAAGCGGTCCTATCAGCATTTTTATTTTTCTTATTTTATTTGAGAGGTATTTAACGTTCGCTCTCAAAGCTGACCAAATATATCAGCACACGACTTATTAACTAACTTATGACTAGAACAGACACAACATTCAGTCCTCGATACTTAATTCATCACTGTGGAAGGGTAAAAAAACAACCACATTTCATCAATGATACATTTTTCGGCCAGGCGATGAATCGAGCCTGGGACCCTTAGCTCAGTCCTTCATTTCATCTCACAATCACCCTACCATTACACATTAGCGTAAGTGCGTACAACCCGAACGGGTAGTAAGACGCGGTGCTAATAATAATAATAATAATAATAATTGCGAGTTTACCCCGGAAAACTCCTGATACTTTTGACTGGTGTGTAGTATACATACAGAGATAAATGCTAAATTCCTTTATACCCCACCTGGGATCAACCCATATATATACTATAGTCTAATTCATTTCCAATTTAACCAAGGGGACGGAAGCTTCCCATATAAAAGTTTATTAGATGGTATTTTATTTTAATGGTGACGTCTTTTTGGTTTTACTTTAGAGTTGGTTTTGTGTTCAGTTTCCATCTTAAAACTTAAATTTTAGAAATATAAATTAGGAAAATAATGACTCAAAGTCCTCCAGGGGGGTTATTAGGATCATAATATCACATAATCACGAGGTATATGGAGGGTCCCCAATATTACATAAACATGAGGTATAGAGCCCTCAATATCACATAATCACGAGGTACAGGACCTCAGTATCACATAATTAGGATGTACTATACCATAATAACTCTGATCATTAGCTAAATGTTTTTTTAAGTGTTCGTAAAATATAAAATTAAACATAACTATTATTCCATTATTATGGTTTAACTATTTTATAAACATATCTATTTAAAATAAGCTACGACTAAAATTCACAAAGGTTATGTAAAAATTACAAACTAGCTTCTTGAATATCTGTAAAATAAGAGTAAGAATATTTTTTTAACCATGGGACGTGATTTAAGAAGATATAATTTAGGTTCAATGTACCCAAATTTTCTTGGAGGGAGAATATTTCATATTTGAGGCGAAAATATTGGAGTATCCGTCCAAGAATCAAGCCTCGATCTACCTTTCACGTGCAAAACCAGACCGGAAGAAATTGACCCCTTATTCCCCGTGCTCACCACTGCAATTAATGGCTCAATTTAAGAAGTAGGGATGAGGAAGGTAGGACAGAGGAAGCGCCCCCACAATAACGTGGGAAGAAGGTGGGAAAACCCCAGTGATAAATAATATTTGGAAAACCACCCTCAGTTTACCCATTTAACCTTACCATCAGCAGAAATACAGCTTATTGTGACACTGATGCTTTCGTTCATTGTATTCCTAGTGGGTCACGAAAAGTTTGTAAAATGTATAAATAGCTATTGTGTGATTATTTGAAAAGAGAAAAATTAGGAAAGTGAAAATACAGGATACAAATACAAAAAACTACTCCCCCTCATGATTATTTAAGCTAGCTGGCTTGCTAAAGTTTTCCATTTTAAGCTTAAAAGTTTGGCAAGCACTGCTTCAGATCATATGACCAGCGGAGGGGCTGATTATGGTTGTGTGATCTACAAGCAGTTTCATTGTACCTGTCGGCAACTTCGAACACACCTTAGAGAAATTCCAGAGAGGATACTGGAACAGAGAAAGTGAATTTAATCCTACTATCTTAATAGAAACATGTCACGTTCTTTCAATACTCAATCAACACAGAGTGTAGCTTGCTCAGAAGTGGGCCCTAATTCCTGGGAACAGGTAACGGATAAAAAAAGTGTCTATGTACGAAACGCTTTGTTCTCTTGTGGATCTCTGTAATTGCTTCCCGAGCGAAAAATTACGCAAATTACAAAAGGGGTTGCGCTTGCGCCGAAACCTGTTTAGATTGGTTTGTGATCAAATCCACTCTATCCTTCGTCACCCACACGCTTTACGCGCTGACACCCTTTGTTCTGGTTGATTGCCGGGTTCTATTGTGTTTTCATTTTAATCTCTTTGATTATGAATTTTAAAAATATTAATTCGTGTGAATATTAAGGTGTACGAAACAAATACACCTTGACGAATGAACTTCAAAATTAAAGGTTTTTGTGAAATCTAGTTTATTCGGATCATAATGATAACAAAAATTGATAACATTAGGAAAATAAAAATGGTTTTTAAAGGGGTCGTGTATACTTTGATACGTTTATTTAAAAAAAAATTTGTCCCTAAAACCGCAATAAGGAGACACCCTACAGCCTTAGATTCTAGTAGAATATATGAATAAGGAGGCAAACTATACTACACTTTTGCTTAAAAAGATATTTCTCTGTGGCCAACCTTAATAACACTAAGCTATAATATTATTGTTATTTTATAGATATCAATAATATATATCAAGAGTGACATCTGAAAATAACATGAAATGATGAATGAAAAATAAAATTGTTTTAGTAAATTTAGTGACTAATATATATATATTTATATACACACTGTTTTTCCTACCAAAAATCGTATTTATAGTTGCCTTTCAGTGAAGTGAATTTCCAACAGTTCATTCAATTGACACCCACGTTAATGGACACGTAGTCTAAATGTCAAGCTTATTTAGTTTAGTTTGAGGGTTACAGAGAAGTCAAAGGTTAAATCCCGGCCGGATGTACTGAGAGTTTATTTCTTAAATGATTTCCCACTCTCATTCCACGCAAACACAGATACATTTACTTTAATTTTATCTCCCTCATACTTAACATACTAGTGAAATTAATATAGGCACATAGAATAGTCCAAACGGGTTGTGATACGTGGGGAAAAAATAATTATCTGTCCTGTCTCACTGAAAATGTAGGTAAAACTTATGTTAATTAGTAAGTATCGATGTCATCATGGCAGGGTTTCCAATTTAAAGAAAGGTGTTTGAAGGCTTTGAAAAATTCTTGCGCTATAGATTCATACAAAAATATCAAAATATCTAAACTGTCGTAGGGATTTACTGCCAACCATGTAATTTCTATACTCAATAAAGTTGACAGGTGGTCGACTCTTCCCTCGGGTAAGACGAATAGTTAATATATAATTTATGTTACTTTGTGAATGTATGGACACAGGCAGGATTACCGATGTCTTAAAAAATTGATCGAGGTATTTTAAAAAGACTTGAACTATATATTAGTACATAAATAACAAGGAAAACAGGAATACCTGAACAACGTAAATGTTTCATCACAACAAAACCTACTTCGATTGGCCGCCTGGTCTAAGGTACTACTCTCGCGGTAGACTAAACTACCAATGACAAGGAGATATATGATCGAATCTTGGTTGGGGGGACTGAGGGTGGTGTTTATAAAATGGATTTCCTTTCTTCCTCCACGCAAATGGGGGTACACTACCTCTATCTTTAACCTTCCTAATTCCTTAAACAGTTAGCGTAATTATTACATAAACGCACCAGAACGGGTAGTAAGACGCGTTGTTAAAAAAACAAATTACGATAAACTAAAACTGGGTAGTCATTAAGGAAAAAATTAAATTTGGTCAGTCCATCCTTAAACATTCCTGACGTAAGGTATTTACAGATTTTGGTTGAAATGTATTTAGTCAAATCTAACATATACTTTATACTTTATTTTACAGGCCTTAAGTGATTTGAATTTTTTGGGTTCAAATTCACTCTAGTTCTTCTCTGGCTTGAAATTTAAAAAAAAAAAATCAATTTTCCAGCTAAAATATTTACTAAGGGGATAGCTTGATAAATGTTATGAGACTAATTTACTTCGCTAGAAAATAGTCTAATATACACCCTTTGTATTAAATACCTAACTTTAATAAGCCTTTATCAACTTACTATAGCATTTGAGATGAGATTTTGGGTTGTTAGAAATAATTGGATGATAATTTGACATTTATTTTAGAAAACCAATTTAACTAGTTTAAAAGGTAATTTCAAAGTAAAAAAAATTTCGTATAAATTGTATAAGCAGTTAATTTCAGGGGATTTGTGTACTGTACTTACTATAAACCATGTCATACATTTAGCTCCCTCTTTTCAGAGTCTAAATTGGGCCTTAAAAAAAACAGCAGATGGACCCACACCCATCACATCAAATGCGAAGAGACAAGGAATAATTTTGACAAAGGCAATATCCTAAACTTGTGATAACCTTTTAAAAATTTTAATATCAACCTAAGATATTATATTTTGCCAATCAAATAGGGTAGTGGAAATATCAGAATAGATACAAAAGTAATTTTAGATGCTCGTAATTAAGTTTAGTATCTTATACTATTAAGTAGTCTCACAATTTTGTATAGCTATATTCTAATGCTGGAAAAAACCATGTATTTTGGTCTTATCGGGGTGGCCATATTCTGGGAAAACCCGGTGTTTATCATAAATGTGTCAGAAAATTTTGCAATGGGCTTGTTGGATTTATTTCTGCTTCCTAAGGAAGAAAAATGTTAAATTATTTTAACATCATGTTTAATTGTCATTCCAAAATTAATTATCCATAGTGACTGGAGTAATTCTTTGAACCTTTTTATTTTGTTCAATTTGTGTCATTTGAATTTTTAGTAAGAAAAAGGCCAAGATTTTTTTTAATGCAATTTAGTGACCCCCTTGTTTCAGGAAAGACCTATTTTAAAATGTTACTAAGCTCTTGCAGATAGTCTAGTCACAGTGATGTGTGGCATAGCGTGATATTGATTACATTATGTAATCAAAATAAGTATTGTATTTTCCTGTTTCTAGATTGTCCGACTGGTTTGTTTCTTCTGTTTGTAGTCTGGCTCCACCAAAGATTGACGATAATAAGCCCAACGTCCCTGGGACCCCGGACGCGTACAACGGAGAGCCTCCGTGAGTAATACAACATTTATTTAATAAAACAGCAGTTAATTAAAAGTTTTATTGTGGTTTATTCGTGTTCTCCCGTCCATCCGGGCTATTTGGACACTTACACTAATGGGAGAAAGAAACACACACACACACACACATATATATATTTGTGTGTTTGTGTTTCTTTCCTCCATTAGTGTATGTGTCCAAATAACCCGGATATATATATAAATATATATATATTTAGAAAAAACACCTCATGAGATCCATCCCGGATCCTTAACCCGACCTCCCCATCACAGGCAAACCAAATAAGTTGAGGTAGAATTGAGAATTAAAATATTCATTTTAATATCTACATATTTTTTAAACTCGAAACCGTCTACCCAACCAATTTTCATATTTAAAAAAAAAAGTGTATACAGTGGGGATGTGCCCAAATTTTAATTAAAAACATAATCAAAGAGGTGAATTTAATTTTTTTATTAAAATCCTAATAGTAATATATATTTTCTGCCTAGATTAATTGACTTTCCATAATACGTTTATAAAATTTAAGGTTTACGGTTTTGAAATGTAATTGAAAAATTGACGTATGGTGATGCTATACCCTGATTTAAGTTGGAAGAACAGTTTAGAAAAATCAAACACATTTATTTTTGGCCAACATTGATGAGATTTTACTATATTATTTGTGTTATTTTATAGTTATTGATAATATCTATCAAAAATGACAGTTGCAGCTATTATTATTTGATATAAGAATAGATTAAAATTGTTTTAGTAACGCTGGTAACTACCAGATATGGTTCTTCCCATCAAAGCTAGGGTATAGCAGTGGTTTAATCATGTGATCTTCCCTTCCGACTCTTTCCTCTCCCCTTCAGCCTCGTTGTAGTGGAGATTGAGTCCGACCACCTAAATTATGGGTAGTTTCACAACAATGTCGGTATATATTCTCTCTACAAGTGATGCTAATGCAAATACTTTAATTGTATCTTCTCCATATAGTTACTTTAAACTACATTAATTCAATGGATTAAATAGTCAAAATACAATAGTTGTTAAGTTCAGTTCTAGCCGCATCTAAAGCAAATATTATTTTAAATAGAAAAAATTACATCTGGGCACGGGAATTGAACCCGGGACCTTTGGACTTGTATGCTAGTAGCTTAGTATCTCAGTGGTATAAGAGCATTGTAATACAAAGCCAAGGGGCCCCGGGCTCGATCCCCGTGTCCAGGTGTAATTATTCAATTTAAAATAATTTTACATTGTTTTAGTCATTTATTATCAGCGGAATAAGTATCAGGTTCATCTAGTCTGGTTTGCCAGTTACAAGGAGTTAATTCAGGGTTCTAATACAGGCTGAGTGTACTCATGATGTTTTTCCTAAATTGTTTCTCGCTCTCCCTCCACACAAATGGGGTTACATTGCATTTAAATTATAGCTTACAATTCCTACCAAATATATGTAGTTGAATGAGTATAGTCCGGATGGTCAGAGGGAAAAAAAAGATCGTATGACATATAAAAAGTACGTAGCATCGAAGAACTTAGTAGGATAATGAAATAAACCAATTACTTTCCCGAGACTTTTTTTTCCATAGAAACACAAAGAAAAAATAAACTCATGAGAGATAATTATGGTTATTTCATTATTTGTTTTGACACTTAAAAATATAAAAAAAATTACTTTAAATAAGATTAAAAACTCAATGACGTCAACCCGCAATCGAACCATACCAACCATGCGGCTGCCATCTGTTGGTGAGAACAGTGCCAAATTCTGCGTATAGAGGGTTTCATATGGTCAGCACAACAAACCTTCAGAGGGCGTTAATCTCAAGTTTTTTTTAGACCGGAGCCACTACTTTGCATTCAAATAGGTCCTCATTTTGTTGTCACGAGGCTGAACTCCTTGCGTTCCGGACCCATTGCTTCACAGAAAATATGGAAGCGCTGGGGGATCAAACCCCTGACTTCTTGATCTGTAGCCAGGAAATTTGAGCACTAAACCACAGAATAGTTTACACAACAAATTGACTGACAACAGAACACTTGACTTCCTCAAAATAGATGGAATTAAAAAATAAAGAAAACTGTGTTAAAGCAAAATAACTTTAAGCGTATGAAAACAAAATATAATATTAATTTTTAATGTGTTTCACTAAATAATATTTGCTTGAAAAAACTTAGTAATATGGAGAGAAACAGACATAATAAACAATTCCAATATTTTTTTCTTGGGTATTGATGTTTATTATTTTTTTACATTATTTATATTAAAATATAATATAATACGGAAGAACAATATCATTAATGTTAAAATTGGCTATAGTTGATTTATTATATAGGTGTATCGATATTTTAAATTAGTTTATAGCTTAAATTTTAGCAGATCACCTATCTTAAGGTGGTATGGAAGAAAACGCATGCTTAGACCCGTATTTTTGATGTCTTACATCAAAACCATTCTTTTTTTGGTGAAAATAAATAAAATATTGCTTCAAGGATACATTAATTTTAATTTTCTAAACATTAAATTCTCAACAGTTTTTAAATATTTGTCAGCAGAATCACAGCATTTGACCAGAAACATTAAAAAAAAAGAGAAACTGCCCTCGCCAAATTACATAATTTCCATAATAGATGTCAAAAAACTTTTAAGATTACTATGTGTATAAAACTAAACTAAATGTATCTACTATAGCAGAATTTTATTTATTTGGACAAAAGATGATTTTGTCATGAAAACTGAAAACATACAAACCTTAACTCCCTTTCTCTTCCATACCAGCTTAATTGCATGAAATATTTCATATAAGAAATTTAATTTAAAAATCTTATTATCTTGATAGTCTATCGAACTTGCTAAAAAGGACTGCACTCTAAAGATAATATTCCCCAAGGCATTAAATATTTCGGTTGAATATTATATCTAGAAACTGATAGTGTTAAAATATGGTTTTCGTTGAAAGGTTGTACGTTAAAACAATCCACATCTCATGTATTTCTCTAAATATTATATAAACTGAGAAGATGACTTACATGACATTGCTGTTTGGCGAAAGTGGTGGGGGATTGTTCAATAAATTAGCTCTCTATTCATGAGCTAACAGGGCTTTGGTCCTATGGACAAACATTGCCAGAGAATTTTATTGACGTACTAAGCTATAGCCCGACAGGTTATGCTTGACCTTTGGCTAATGCCTTTCTTATTATCAACATTTTACAATATTTCAAAGTTCGTTCCCTTTGCAAATACATAACACAGCCTCAAACACTCCTGTAATGTAAGTTGCCTACTTGATTTATCACCCGGCGCATAGCAGATTGACGTTAGTATTTATTTTATTGATAAAATTAACATTCGGGAAATATATATATGATAAAACTAATGGTAAAGTAAAATATCATCAATGATTCCTACGAAAATTATTATAGTTAGTATTTTCTAAACCTTTCTTTACAAAATCCTACTTTAGAATAACGTGGTGTTTTTTTCATCTCGTCCAAACGCTTGAAACTAAAACATAAGCACTTTTAAAGTGTGCATTTAAAAAAGAAAATTCTTCATTTGTATATTATAATATCAGCTGTCCACAGACAGTAAAAGTAAGGTTACTTTTCACCGTGTATAAGTACCCGTTCGGGCTATCCGCATACATTAATTACGCTAATGGTATGGGATGAGGAAATTTGGATTTTATGGTAAATAAACTCACATTTGCTTGGAGGTAGTGTGGGAAATCATTTAGGAAGACATTCCTTTAAAGTATCCAGTCAGGATTCGAACCCCGATATCTCTGTAGCCGACAAACCAGCCTAATGAGCTTGAAAGCTATATTGCGTGCTCACCGGCACGAGCTACACTTAAATTAAGCTTTGGTTGATAATATACATTCCTTTTGCATTTAAATTAGTGAAAAACTAAAGACGTTCTCTTATTAGGATTATTTAACGTGGATTTTACGAGCCGTATTATTATATCAGTACTTGAATTACAAACTAACTGATTCTAGAACATCCCAGCCGGATATACTGAGTGTGGTATTTTCTAAATGGTTTCCCATTCTTTCATCATATAAATGCGAGTACATTTCCACTAAATAACTTCCTTATCCATACCCCAGTAGCGTAATTAATATATGTGCTCCGAGTCCGAAAGGGTAGAGAGACGCAGAGAAAAATAAATATTTCTAGAACATAAACAACATCCAGTCAACCGGCCATTATTGTACCAATTTTAAAGGGAGGCACTCCCGATTCTACTACGATAAATTTCTTGTACACGCCGGTAAATAAACCCGGAAGCCTTAGCACTAGATACGTTGGTGCGTGAATCATTGTTTTATGTGCTATGGCTTGGCATTTAAACTTTTCGTCAGTTACTTGAATGATCGGTTGATTTGTGTATTAAGTTTTAACTAAACAGGTATATTTAACCAACTATAAAGCTACACTTAATTTGAGTAATAGGCTGGATGCCAGATAATTTATAGATACTTTTAGGCGCATTTCAGGATCGAACTAGGGTCAACTAAACCTGTACTCTATTTGCCTTCTCTCCTGCTGATGACATTTGGTTTAATATGATATTTCGAAAACTATTTGTTTGCTGATGGCGTGTTTATGTGTTTATACTTTCATTTTCAAGAAGTAACAAGTGTGAATAATGTATTCGTGTTGGAAGAACCCAAGGGATCTTCAATAATACAAAAAGAGATTGTATTGTTACCGCGTGATTTGAGGGACTACACCCTCACCAAACCCCCGGGCTGTGGGCGACACAGAGCTAACTGCTCCGTCGACGAACTGTCAACTTTATTGATCTGTTGAGCTAGGTGGATCAGTACAGCCGGATCTTAAAATAAATTGCTCGGTGAACCTCGAGCGACGAAGCGCGCACCACCCTCACACAAAAGTAAACATTAATTAAAAAAAAACAACCTATGACGTGCGGACAAAAGCTTCCATCTCGTTTCGTCTGATTTTACAATAACGAGGAGGTAGAGGTTAGAATACCATTCGGGTGTACTAAAGATTTTTTATCAAGCGGTTTCCCACCCTCCCTCCATGAAAATGCGGGTGGACTTCTGTTAAGTTCTACTTTTAGCATATTTATTTTAAAAGTGAATATATATGCTGAGAACACACGTAGGTAACAAGATTTTTTTATATAATAATAATAATAACAATAATTCGTAATCAAAAAAACCCCTTCAAGGGCCAATTTCATAGTGAGACTTAGTATGCCTAAAGTGCGGTGCTCTACGAAATACAAGACGACACCTACTTAAAATAGAATGGAATGGGTCAGTTTTTCTTAATAAAGTGGCCCGTTCCATTTGAGTTTAGGTAGGTGTCGTCTTGTATTTCATATAGCACCACACTTGAGACGTGCAAGTCTGACAATGAAATTGGCCCTTAGTCTTGGAAAAAACCCAAATACACTGTCAGGAATATTTTCTAATTGGCCGACTCTTGGAAAATATTGTACAACAAATTTAAATATATTAAAATTGAATCGTTTATTGGGGATAGTTGATCATTAATTAAATATTTTCATAATAAACAAACAAATTATTATCTAAAGTTTAGGGGGGGGGGGGCTCGGGGGGCATCAGTAAAATTGTTTTGTGTTCTATAACAACTTCCTAAACCCTAGGTTGGATTTATTTTTGCATTATTTCAAGCTGAAAATCTTTTAAGCTGAAAATGTAGCTCTTTTAACTTGATTTATTCACCCAAATTTTTTTATTGTAAATTGTTACACCCACAAATTATTTGGAGGTTTAGCTATTTTGTACACTAAATATTAAGAATTTTATCATTTTTTTTTTATCACCGCGTCTCACTATCTGTTCAGGTTGTACGCAAACGTGAACACTACTTTAAATGAATTCAAGATTTGTGTGATGTGAATAGCTTAAGGTATCAAAGTTCTTGGAGTCGTACACAACAGAGCTTCAGAGCTATTGAGAAAACCTTGGGCCTATTACCAAAATTATTATTCATATTATAGTTAAATCTTAAATCTAATAATTCGAAAATAATTCCAGGAGCTCTACCAAACTGATTTTAATATATATATTTTTAGAAATCTCATACACCAAAAATCTGCTTGGTAGATATATATTTTTCACAAATGTTAAAAAGAGAAAATTTTTGTCTAATTATTTTAAAACGTGAAACAATTTCTTTTATACATTCATCCCCGGTGTTCTACCATACCAATTTTCATTAAAAAAATTAAAAACAATGCAAGCTTATAAACAAAAAATGTGTCCAAACATTATTATTTTAGAAAGGAGAATTTTCAACTTAGAGTTAAAATTATAAAAGAGAAATATATTAAACATAGATTAGTTAAATTTCCAATTTATGTTTATTAAATTTTAAGGATGTAGTTGGGAGATGGCAATGTAAAAATTGACTCAATTTGCGACAACGGATCGGCTAATTTGATTGTAAAAGCAGTATTTCCTAAAATTCTTCCCTTATGGAGCCTGGGTAAGGCAGATGGCTCACATAATGACCTTTATGCGAGTCGTAGGACAGTTTCTCACTAAGGATGAACATTGAACTATGCTAACAAATGGAGCGATAGACGCAGTTTATTATTAATTATAACCCGGTATGTGTGTTTGGAACGTGTTTGAGCTACAGTCCCCTTTTTATAGGAAGAGTCTTATCCAACAACTAGTAGACATACTTTCACATATTCATATGTCAATTCATGTGAGCTGTAGCTGGTGCATTTAATAAATATTATCAATGCCCATATTAGAACACCAATAGCATAGTAAAATATTTCCAACGTTGGCTACAAAAAAGTGAATCTTTTCTAAAAGGCCCTTCCTATGAAAATTAGACTGTATCTGAGAAGTATTTAATTAAATTCGAAAGACCTAGACCGGTGGAGTGTTTCCCGTACAAAAGTAAAGCTACTTCGCCATCTCTAAGTATTGTTTGTTGTGTTAACAGGCCGACACTGGAGGAGATTCGCGCATGGGGGAAGTCGTTCGACAAACTCATGAGAAGTTCCGGTGAGTACTTCGTCTATTAATCCCAACATGTCTTCTTTACCTAGTATTAAAGGATGAATTTCACTCATAGCCAGGGCCAGATTATAAGGCCAATGTATGCTCTAAGCACAGTCGCAATAATGGTGCTCCCTTGTCTCTTTCATTGCATAGCAGGCAAGACTAAATCTTATTAAACGCCGAGGGTGAAATAATACGCTAAAAACTTAGTTTTATTCAAAGATATCCCCCAAACCAGAACACACAGCTATATTCTATAGTAACATTTATTTATTATTTAACACTAAATAACAGCACGTAATATAAGGCAATTACTTACTTAAAACTAGGGCACAGACAAGTAGGATACAAACTCTCAACCTTACGGGGGTTTCGCTGTGCTCCTTTGGTCAGCTAGATTTCTTCAACATTGGGCTTCGCTAGTGTCACTGCTGGGGGATGATAGGACTAACTGCAGTGATCCTAGTGGTGAAGAACTCAAGCTGCCAAAAGGAGCAGAACCATTTTAACCAGGAAGTTGAGTGTCTGGGAAGATTATTGGTCTGTGAACTAGGGTGAAAGAAAAAAATACAGCTTTTCACTACCGTTTATGAATTTTTAATAAAATTATTATAACAGAAAAAAGCAAATGCAAAAATTGATTGAAAACTGTTTTTAATCAATCCCCCCCCCCCCAAAGGGCCTAATAAAATAAATCGCAAATAATAAAAATTTGTCGCTTTTAAAATTCCTTAAAATTCTACGGTTATAGCTATGGTACCGATACTCTTTGGTGTCCCCCTCTCTTGGTGCTCTAAACACAAGCTTATATTCCTTAATGGTTAACCCAGGTCTGCTCGTAGCCCTTTACAACTCTTGTGTAAAATAAAATATCAAATTTTTATTGGTTTTATTTATTCATTCATGAGAAAACTATGATAATGATGTGATAAAAGCCAGCTGTAAATTCCTGACTGGCGTAAAAGAATAACTGTTAATTAAAGTGGCCTGATTTCACTGAAGGAGGTTGTCGGTCAATGTTTGTAACCATTTTTGTAAAATCTCCTTGAAGGAGAGCTGCGTGCCAAATTATTTGTATCAAAGTTTTATATTAATGCTGCGTTTCAGCAGATGATCTTTATTCTCACATTTAATTTTACTATTTCAAGCTATAAATTTCATCGTATTTTAAAAACTGGCAGCACGCATTAAGATACTATAACAGGTTATGTTTAATATTATTATTATTATTAGCACCGCGTCTTACTACCCGTTCGGGTTATACGCACTTACGCTAATGTGAAATGGTAGGGTGATTGTGAGATGAAATGAAGGACCTACAGTTTAACGTGGAATCCGAACCACGGTGGAGGCCTGGCATTCCCCACATTCACAAGATGGTTATGTTTAATAAATGGCGTTGAATAGATCATCAAAGTCATTTGAAATCAATAGTGTTTTTTTTCATAAATAAAATATTTTCTTTGAAAACTCGATTCTAGAGGCCTTATTTAAATCCAACAGATTTTTTTTATATCTCTTTACTATATTTTAAATAAATTATTTCAATAAATATAGAAAACCCTACGTCAGCATTGATCGCGTTATAGGTCCTTAGAGCAAACAAGCTCTTGCTTGAGTGCCTTTCAGACCTGTCAATAAAATTGAAATTAATCTCCCTCCACATAGTTAGTTTATGAACCATAATGCCTTTTCATTTGGAAATGTTTAGCTTCCATTCTCCGAGGACCAGTTTCCGTAGAACTGGAATAAACCCAAAGGAGAATCAGTCAATATTACACAGAGTTCAAAAACAAATTATCTTTTACCTTCCAGATCGGGGTTTGAAAACATGATCAAGATGACTATATAGATCAGGAGTGAGCAAACTTATTTTTATGGGGTCCACTGAATAAAGGTACGCTTTTTAAGAGGACAGTATTGAAAATTCTAAAAAAAAAAAAAA
>CABEEJ010000545.1:235865-246545 GCA_901482245.1 Timema douglasi
AAAAAAAAAAAAAAGTATTATGGTGGATGCACGCTGGGAAAAGGCAGGGAATTTAATTAAAAATAAGTAAAGCTCAAGGAAACCAAATAATCGGCTAAAAACCCATTATTTCTCACCTCCATACTAAAACAAAGGATATTTTGTTTCTAATGTGTTAACAAAATGCACTGCCTAAACATATCAGATTAGTACAGTGCCATAGATAATAACTAAAACATTTTTAAAGCTGGTAAAATTTGTATAGAAAGAAATGTATTCCTTAATTGCTAGCATGGTGTCTTTATGGGATTTGGAATATAAAAGTTGTCCTTTAAATGTGTGTTACGTGACTTTCCTCCATTTTATACCTTATCCTTAATTTATATAAAAGCAAGACTAAATCCTTGATAATATTTAAAGTAACGAAAGGCAAAAATATAACCTGAGCTGGAGTCTCTCAATCCTCGGTAAAGATGGTCTGAGTGCAGCAGCCAAGTAAAGGTGTCTGTGTTCTGTTCGTTGGATCCGGAAGCTGGCCGGAAGCTGTTCCGCGAGTTTCTTCGGTGCGAGTACAGCGAAGAGAACATATTGTTCTGGCTCGCCTGTGAGGAGCTCAAGAAGGAATCGAACCCAGATGTCGTTGAGGAGAAGGCCAGGTTTATCTACGAGGACTACATCTCCATACTGTCGCCCAAGGAGGTATGAATGTGTACACACACACACACTCACACACACATATATATATATATATATATATATATGGGTGTACCCGTCACATGTGTCAGCAGTGGACAGGAAACACAATAAAAGTGAATATATATATATTATAAATATATATATATATATATATATTATAAATATGTGTTCCATTTGGCCATTTTTCTAAGTTACAGACAAGTGATTACGTTAAACCTTTTTATATACCATACTCGATATCTCTCGACCTGTTGACTAGGTATGTTCTATGGATTATTCCATACATCCGGTATTTTCTAAACGAGTGCGGTGATCTACGACGCGACGACCGCGGGCTTGCATTCGGGCCGAAGGTTGCCATTTTGACCACTTCCTATAATGTTAACCTGTTGTACATACATGCTTGCATAGCTTAGCTCTCCTGGCATTTTACGCCGAAACTTTGAACATAATTTAATGGTACTAGTATAGTTTGCCGGATGTAAGTATATAGGGATTTTGTATTACTTTTGGTTCAAACAAGCAATTGGGGTGTTGAGTTTCCGACCACCCTGTATATATTTATTTATTTAAAATATTTGTGTAAATATATATATATATATATATATATATGTAGGTATGTATATATATATCCCATGAATATAATCTAAAGTGACCATTTGTTCTTGATTTTCGGGGGCAGTACCCGAAATAAAGACTTAAACACCGCACAAATTTTGTTTCTCGATTTTTTTAAACACATTCTTTCAACGCGTACCATTCACTAACCATTTGGGTTGTATACATAAATGTACTAACTACGTTAGTGTGTTAAGAATGATAAAGGTTAAACTTAAAGGAAGTGTATCCGCAATTTCGTGAAGGCAGAGCAGAGCGTAAAACTGTTTGGTAACACCATCTCAAGTACAATCGACAAGGATTTGGTCCCCAATATCACCGTCATCAGCAGTCTAGTCTATTGCTAGGGTGACGCTTACCCCATTCGACCACCGAAGCGTTCTTCAGAGAAATAAATCGATGTCATTTGAAATTTCAATGGATTAAATATAAGTATTTTACACAAGTCAGTTGCTAAAATGTTTAAATGTAATTCTTACAAAAATGCACGTCAGAGACCAGTATTTCTCATTAATTTCTTAATCTTTTTTTTAACTTATGACTAATTGTGCGTGGACTAGCTGACTACTTTCATATACCGTATACTCTCTTTTATGACATATATCATTTAGATTGTCCACTAACACAAATGTAAAAAAATATGACTCTAGAGTGTATTGTAGGCCTAACATGTCCTAGACCAATCCTGGATGAGTTACGTATATTAATGTGGTCCAAAAATACCTTCATTGGTGGACACATGGTCTAAGGCGTCGATCTAGCAGTAGAAAAGACTGCCTATGACGGGGAGATTGTGGTTCGATCCCGGTTGAGATTACTGAAGGTTTTTATTTCTAAATGGTTTCTCACTCTCCCGCTACGCGAATTTGGGTACGCTTCCTCTAAATTAAACCTGCTTTATCCCTAACCCATCAGAGTAATCAGTACATAAGCGTATAGCCAGAATTAATAGTAAGACACGGCGTTAAATAAATCTTATAGATAAATGAGACGTTTTCGTTATTTACAGGAGATTAATTTTGAAAATATAAACCCTGACATTTCACCAACTTTATGTCATACCAGTAACACGATCAAAGTTTTAAAATTATTTCTTTGAAATAGTACATTAAATATTTGGTTTATGCATATGGCTGTTTTAGTTTTATTTAACTCTTTTGCTGTAATAAATTATCAAAGATTAGCTTTCATTTAAATATTGAGTAATGCTTGAACCTAAATTTAAATTATATCACGGATCTGACTGCCTCTGTAATCTACCGGTCAGAGTTCCTGGCTACAAATACAAAGTTCCTGGGTTCGATCCCTGGTACTAAAAATATTTATCTGTTAAACCGTGGCCATTGAACGGGGTCAAAATCAGCCTCGTGAAGATGAAAAATGAATAAATAATTTGTAGTTCCAGCTTAGAAAACCGAGATTAACGGCTGGAGAGCTCGTTGGGCTTACCAAATGAAACCCTATATCCGCAAATCATGGCTAACATCGGCGACCGCTCGTTCAATATAGCTTGCGGGCACACACCATGTAGAGTGAGATTCCTGTCCCTCCTTTTTTAACTGTTGACACCTGAACCTAGTACAATATTCTTGATCTCACGTTGGATCTAAATAATTTATTACTGGGGTGGTTTTAAGATCGTACACGTCTTATGCAAGTTGTTAAATATATACATGGTCGATGTTCTAAATTACGTATAATACGATTCTGGTAGGAAGAAACTTGAAGAAAATATTATTAGCACCGCGTCTTACTACCCGTCCGGGTTATACGCACTTACGCTAATGTGTAATGGTAGGGGGATTGTGAGATGAAATGGAGGACCTACAGTTTAACGTGGAATCCGAACCACGGTGGAGGCCTGGCATTCCCCACATTCACAAGATGTCTTGTCAGAGGTGAAGGAAGGGTTTGGTAATCAGATAAATCTGTGCCGAGACCGAAGAATGAACCCTGGACCCCAGCACAGAAGTCCGACACCGTACCCCTAGACCACCAGGTCACCCGTTGAAGAAAATACAAACACATATTTTTGTTGGCCACATTGATGATATTTTACAGTAATTAGTGTTGTTTTATTTGTATTGATATTATTTCTGTCACCGTGCGTACCGGTGTGGGTAGTATTGATACTATCTACCAAAAATTATAGCTGTGGACTACATGACTTGACGTAGAAAATAGTTTAAGTAACTTTAAACTGTCAAAAAAAGTTCCTTCCTACTGAAATTGGATGCTATGTTTTTATATACTGGTGTATTTAATAAATAATTCAATAGTAATTCGTTAGACGTGTTAAATTTTTAAATAAGAGGATTAGAAGATTATTTCAGATATAAATCTGTGATGCCACCGTATAACAAGAACGACAACTTTACTTTTATAAGCGTCCCAAAATTGAGCGTTGTTTTTTTCCCCATACTCTTCCTTAACTACAGTAGCCACATGGCTTCTTTGGTGCTGACTGACAGCTCACAGCTCACTTCTGACAGTCAACATTTAGGTATATACCTAAATTTTGACTGTCAGTAATGACAGATGCTAAACACATGTTTTTGCAGATCATATGGTTCGGCGTAGGGATACATAATTTGGTCTGGTAACTTTTCAATGCCGTCAGCTGTCAGCTGTGAGCTGTCAGTCAGCACCAAAGAAGTCGTAGGGCTACTGTATGTCCGTAGACTGAGTACTGCGCATGCTCCAGCCCAACCTCACTTTTTGTTTGTGTTTCAGGTGAGTCTGGACTCTCGGGTCCGTGAGGTCGTGAACCGCAACATGGTGGACCCCACCCCTCAGACGTTCGATGAGGCGCAGTTGCAGATATACACGCTGATGCACCGGGACAGCTACCCGCGTTTCATCAACTCGGCGCTTTTCAAGCAGTTAGCGCAGCTCAACAACAACAGTAGCAGTGGGGGCGGAGGCAGCGGGGCCGACACTCCGACCACCGGCAGCGGAGGCCGCAAGGAGAGTAACGCGTAATACATGACCGGAGTAGCAGGAGACGAGCGCGTGCAAGGTGTGTGGTGACATGGACGGATGGACTAGGGCAGGGTTTCTCACCATCTACAGTGGAGCCATATAGAGACAGCGCGTGCAAGGAAGGAGGTGTGCATTGTCACGAGCGAGTGGGCTAGGCAGCGGGGACCTTTCACCATCTACAGGAGAGCCATATGGACAACAACGCATATTACACGAGCAGGAGACCAGTGCGTGCAAGGAGGTGTGCAGTGTCACGAGCGAGTGGGCTAGAGGCAACGGGGACCTTTCACCATCTACAGCAAGAGCCATATGGACAACAACGCATATTACACGAGCAGGAGACTAGCGCGTGCAAGGAGGTGTGCAGTGTCACGAGCGAGTGGGCTAGAAGCAACGGGGACCTTTCACCATCTACAGCAGAGCCATATGGACAACAACGCATATTACACAAGCAGGAGACCAGTGCGTGCAAGGAGGTGTGCAGTGTCACGAGCGAGTGGGCTAGAGGCAACGGGGACCTTTCACCATCTACAGCAAGAGCCATATAGACAACAACGCATATTACACGAGCAGGAGACCAGCGCGTGCAAGGCGGCTTATTGCATTACGTTATTGGAGTTAAGGTAACAGGGAAACGGCCCTTCCACACTCAGAATGGTAGTAAGGCTAATTACGATAAATATACTCTCTTAATTATCACGTATTTAATAGGCAAGATGTATTCCAATACGCTAACGTGTTATGATCGTAAGAAAACACGAATAAAAAACGTTATTATTGTTTTATCTGCTCAACAAAAGGTAATAGATTTGTCTTTAAGTATAATGTGACACGCGCATTTGAAGGTGTACTTTTCTGTTTACCTTCTTCAAACTATTAAAAATATGATTTTGGAACCTCTAAAAGTATATGAAAGAATGTTAAATAATTATTTGGCCCGGTACGCCTTTGCCTCGAATATGTATTAACTGTTTTTTAACAAAACTTTGGTGAAATTTATTTGCAGTAGCCATACGATTTGTTTTCTAAGGCTTTTAATCATCTTTCATCATCGTGTAAGTTTTGTGACTATCTTAGGATCTAAACTTACAGTTATCAATAGAACCAAGTGTATGAAGATATAAACATTTTTATAAAGGTGGTAAAGTTAAAAAATAGTTTAGTTGCCATTTCATATAAAGCATGATTAAATGTTCACAAATGGCTGAGAACTTTGCATTCAATCTTGCATGTTGTGATATATGCTGTCGTTCTATACCTATAGAGGACACTATTAATAGCTTTAAAATTATCGAAAAAAAATTCAAGTTTGTACATAAATAGGACTGACTCAGAAGAAAGCCTATAGGTAATAACTTAAAGAATACAAAACGGCCTAGCGAACCGAAGGGCGTATTGCAATATACCCTAAATATAAAAAGGGGTATTTATCACTCACACATGTAATAATATTCACACAGAGTTAAACGTAATTTCATTATGTTTATTCTCCACTCATGACAGAAGTATTTTAATCGATAGGAGCACACGATTTTACTGACAATATGCTTTCAATTAAAAATTGAAATGGCTCTAGGTATTGCATCTACAATTTATTCTATAGAAGCAAATTTTGGCCTAAATATAAGGATACATGTACGCTAGATTTTACATTAATAGTAGTTTTTTATTTATTTTAATTTACAGAAATTATATCTCCATTAAACCGTTCTAGTCACAAGTACCATAATTTAATTAAAACTTGACACAATTCTTCTTCCACGTGGTAAGGAAAGATGTGGTAATCTATTCAATACAAGCTACCATAAATATATTATTAAAAAAATACATCTAAGGAATTATGCAATGATTAGTATTTTTGTTTACAGTACTAGCCAAATTAATTAAGTCAATGATTTATGATCATATATTTTTATATTAGAACATATTTTAAATATTGTTTTGTATCCATTCAAATGAGTGACGATATATAACGATTATACCAGTGGCAGCTTTACAAGTTGAATTTAAAGGAATTTCAACTCTAATGCTTAAATGTGGATATAATAGCATTACGAATATATTTATTAGGACTTTAGCAATAATTTTTAGTGACAGAAAGCCACAATCTGATTTATATATGAAGGAACTTTTATGACAGTTATAAAATTTACTCAGACAATTTTCATATGTTAATATGCCAAGTAATGTAGTCTGTAGCTGACACTTTTTATGGATAATAGCAATGCCTATAAAATAAATTGGCAGAAAAAAAGGGTTTGTATTTCCAAAAAGTTCCTTCATACCAGAATACTTGAAAAGGTGCTACATGGGGGAATAAAGCTGGGATAAAGGTTTTTTTGGGGACGCTTTATTCAATTAGGCTGTTTTCCTAGAAACATGTTAGACCTGCACACCATTTAGTTTTACAACTATTACAGTTTGTCTTGTGCTACATAACCTCTTTTAGCGTATAGCTATTTTCCAATTGGCTAGCAATATTAACTCATATACAAATAGTAAATATCTTCGTTAGCACCACCAGGAGTCAAACCAGTTCCACCTGGGTTTGTTTCCCATTCTTCTAACCATTTGAACACGGTAGGTTATTTACTAACCTAATGTATGTGCGGAATACTTTATAACATTTTTACATGTTAACTAACATGTATTCGGCTATTTATATCGAACTGTCGGTTTTTCCTAAATGGTTTCCCACTCTCCTTCTGCACAAATGTGGGTAGATTACCTCTCAATATCTCCCTTCCTCATCCTTACTTCATTATAATAATCATCATTTATGTGTATAGCCTGGACAGGTGGTATAGCCAGGTAAAAAAAACAACTGGTGTTGTGGTAAGTCTCACATCAGTGGTTTGGCCAAGAAGTGTCAAGCGGGGCATTCGACAACCCTCCCCACTGCGTTATTAGTATTCCAAATAATTTTCCCATTCCCAATTTTCCTACCCAAAATTATTTAAATAAATTCACAGATAAGATAAAGGTCCCAGAAAAACTTGTGATTGGCGATCAGCCCGTAAATGACTAAATTTTAATATGCCCTGGTATATAAAATATTTAAAGAAGCTAATCAAGAATTATTTGAATACTTTTATAAACTTCCTCGACATTTTAGGTGGTAAAAACCATCGTAGATATTTTATTGGCATATTCAATAGGTTTTCCATGGAGAGAAAAAAACAATTAATACGAACATAAGAAATAATGAAATATTACTGAAACAAATACATCTCAAAGAGCGAGAGAGAGAAAACGTTTTAATCAAAATTGACTATATGATATCATTGGTTGAATCTTGTTTGGGAAAACACCTTTATCTTTATTTGTTGACACAACAAGAAGTGATCTATGTTAATACTGTAGAGTAAGTAGACATTTCGTTACATGTACTGTTTGAAACCGAAATTTCTAACGCCAGTCCCAACAGGTATTTGCCTGGATTGATAGTATGTAGTAGCAAACGTATTGGACACATAATAATTTATTTATAAATGCTATAAGCTACTGTACTTAATTAAGTAAGTTTGGTTAAAAATTTAGATCAGGACAATCATTGGCTGCTTGTTAAAATTCTTTTAAAAGAGAAGATTTTTATTTAAATCTAACTTGTAAAAAGATAACTGGATTGATGACATCTGCCACACATAAAAAAAAATCGTTTGTCATATTTTATTATCTGAATAAAAAAATTCCAAAATGCTGCGATGTAGTATATATGTCTATATATAATATATACATATACTTGATATAAATTGTGTATAATATGTATATTTATATAATACTTTGATCAGATAGCTAATATATTTATCTAGATAGAATAAGCAATATGATAATATAATAATGCAATAGAGAATCTAATTTATCTTGATAAGTTTTCTATTAGCATTCGCCAGCTTTAAAAGATATTTGTGTAAAAGCGTTGTTACAACTTCAAACAAAAGCTAAATTGTAAGCTGCCAAAGACAATTACTATTGGGATACAAGATAAATATAAACTATCATTGACAAATACATAAACGCTGAAGAAATAATAATCCATTAAAGCATTGTATGATTACTAAGTTTAAAATCGAGGGCCTTTATAACTGAGCAGATATTTATTTTTTCTGTGATGCGTTCGTTTGTTTTTGTTTATCAATTAATTGATGTGGTCTATTTATTATTTGTTAGTGTAGGAGAACAAAAAACGCACAATTAATAATGTTGTTTGTAAATATGAAGATTGTAACAGTTACATTTGTTATTAAATACTGTATTACTAATATTATAATTTATGATGTAACTGTGTTGAATGAAAGATTGATAAGAGATAAACTTTATTACATGTCGTATGATGATAAAATGACAGAATATATTTTCTGCTTACCACGAGGCTTAAAAACGCGTGCTACATTTAAATATATAATATATACCAATATTGTGTAGGGCCTACTTTATTTATTATCAGCAACTTATCATTTTCCTAGTGATTAAAACAAATTGTTTGGCCATAACAAAACAGTCAGCAAGGTTGTTGGATTCTGCAAATGTTAACATGTTCTCAGTTTAGCGAAAATTCTCAAAAACAAGCACACCAAATGTTGAGCATTATTTTATTCAAATAAGTTTGGTGCTTAAGAAAGGCTACTCATTAGATACGTTTAGTTTAATTTTCTGCACATAGCTATTTTAACAGTTATTGAATATATACCATTGGTATGGTGGCTTTTAAATAGGACTTTGTCGCTTAGTTTGAAAAAATTCTGTTCAAATTCAGTTTTGTTCATGATAAATATTCAAGAACTTTCGAGAAAATTCAACTAAAACGTTCATCTGGGATCGATACTTTATTTATTTTGGCTAAGAAAAAATAATATTGATAGTAACTTGCGTCCACTTTTATTCCACTTCAATTCCACTTCAAATGCGTTCTCCAAGCATCTGTCTCAACCTAAAAAGTCACAAACAGGCTTGGAGCTTGGTAATAATTTCATCAAACTCAGACACTGACCAACCAGACACCTTTCGTATCCTAATTGGGTCAAAATAAAAAAAATATCCTAAGTATAAATGGCCCAATTTAGATTGAGTGCTTTTGAAAATCGTTTCTTCAATAATTTCAGTCAAAATTATAAATGAAGAAGCTAAAATGTAGCATAAGACACCCAGTGTTTATTGTAAAGAACAACGGTTCTTTCAACTACATATTTGATTTTATCATTTCTAGTCAATTTAATAATCTTCTTGGGGACGATTGAGTGGATTTTAAAGATTGTAAGTTTAATATTATTTATTTTAAAACATTCATGAGTTAATATACACAGAATTGTATGATAAATATTTACTTAATTTAAAGTAGGGCTGTAGTTTTACACACAGTTGTATTGCTATTTTTTATTCTTAATTGAAAGAGGTCATGTTTGTCAAAATAAGTTTATGTTAGTAAAAAAAAGGAACATAAAATTGTATTTATATTGTTATGAAATGATGACACGCTGGTGTGTGGGCATTGTGAATAAACTGCTGTTTGAGGGCAAAGGCAGGGTCGGCCTAAGGGTTTTATGCGCCCTAGACGAGATTATAAATAAACCGCACCCTCTGTTTGACACAAAATAATAATAATAGGTTGCCAAAATACAGGACATGAAATAATTAAAAAAGAAAGATAGATAAATACCTAATCATCATCATCATCATCATAATCATCATCGTCAACTGTTTCCAGCCTGTGGCTGGGTCAGTTTAGTAAAATGCTTCCATCTTCCTCTATCTTTACACCATTCTTCCTCTTTCAATTTCTTTCATTCCTCTCCTCTCACTTTCTGTTATCTGCTCTTCCCATCTATTTCTTGGCCTTCCTAGCGGTCTTTTTCCTACATACTTCATTTCCATAATTTTCTTTGGCATCCTCTCTTTTTTCATTCTCATTACATATCCTATCATCAGAGTCTTGCGTACTCTACTATCTACTGTACTCCCTGTACCCCGACTATTTCCTGGATAACTTCATTCCTGGTCTTGTTTCTCCTTGTGACAGCTAACATGCTTCTCACAAACTTCATTCCTATGGCCTCCACTGCCCTAGTCTCTTACATCACTGTCCGTGTCTCTGCTACATGTGTTAGTTACTATGGGTACCAAGTACGTCCTGTACAAAACTTCCTTACACTCAAAGGGTACGTCTTTTCTCCATAGCAGGTCTCTTAAACACCTACAGAACAACTCTCCCTGCTGTCCTCTTCTCATTAAATCCTCTCTACTTTTACCTTTTACCACAATCACGCTTCCAATGTCTTTCACATTCGGCACTTCTCTTAGCTTTGCTCCATCCAACCTTATAGCTATATTAGGCCATACCCTCTTTCTTGTAATTATCATCACTTCACAATTTGCCATGCTAAATTTCACTCCACACTCTTTCACTTC
>CABEEJ010000545.1:246646-258495 GCA_901482245.1 Timema douglasi
CCCCCCCATACTATCAAGTCATCAATAAACATCGTGGCTTTCATTCTTTCTTCCCCGAGTTTTCCTGCTACTTTGTTCATGCCCATTTTTATTTGTAGGCATTCCATCTTCCCGCTATCCGTCTTAACAAAGCTCCTATTATCCTACATGCTTTTCACTCTCATTACATCTCCTCTTTCCATTTTGGCCTTCTCCATCTCTTTCCAAACTTTATCTCTTTATTTCACGCTATCACATGTCTTCTTAACATCCATAAATACCATTAGCAAGTATTTCCCAAATTCATACATTATTTCCATCAGTTGTCGTATGGCAAAGATCAAATCTATTGTATACCTCTGTTCCCTAAATCCATGCTGTTCTCACCACTGTCCTTTCATTTAAATTCTTATTCTCTTTTCCAGTAACTTCTAAACTATTTATGTACAGTGGCACATCAGCGTTACCCCCCTATAATTTGTATAGTAAATATAAAATGATTTTAAAAAAGGGAGATAAATACTACAAAATAAGTGGCGACCTCCACTTCCCTCCTCCCCCGCCCTCTCACCACGTAATCAATGTGTGAAATAATGGTAGGCCCTAACCTTTTTTCCTTCCTATTCTCTTAATAACTCCCAAAGCGCCTTTGATTAAATATCAATGTGATTCGCTGACAAAGCGACCCCAGATATAATAAAACCATAAAAATATATTATTAATCAATCTTTAAAAATATAGATATATATTCTTATTATTAGATAAAATATTTAAATTTTATTTATTTATTAGTAAATCATTATTAGCTTATTTAATTTAAATAATCTATTTTAAATATTAAAAAATTAAATTTAGTTGGAATGCGCTCCTAAGGGATCTATGCCCTAGAGACAACTGCCAATGTTTGCCCTTTGTTTGTTTTTTTGCTAACAGTGACGCCACATATCTAAGACTTCTAAAAAGTCACTCTCAAACCGAATGAAAATTATAAAATTAACTTGTTTCTTGTTGATTCCATACAAATAGTATACGTTTCTAAATGTGTACAGGGTTAATGTCATTCCCCTCCAGAAAAATACAATATAACGGAAGCTGGTTTGTAAGGGGTTTCTAATTTAAGATGACGTCATATCAGTACAAAAGGAGGGATTAGGCTAGAGTAAGTATACCGTATTAAGGGGGTGCGTGGATTTATGAGGGTAATAAAAATGATAGTACATCAGCGTGACTTCATTTGTGAATGATCCCTTATAAAAGTTCAAAAATTGTATAGTGTTAAAAATAAGTTGTTTTTGATTAAAATATCTTATATCAAGATTGAGGGTATGAATGACTTCATTACTGAATTAATATTTGATATTTTAAAACCTTTTAAATGCTTAAATATTATTATTTTCTTACGCTAAAATATTGATTATAAGTTTATATCTACTTTATATATGTATTACAAATTTTTCTTCAATTTATTGGATATCATAAAGATTAATTTATATTCACAGAATACAATTTTTATATAAAAGTGCACATTTAGTCAGACAAACAAAATGAAATAATTTAAAACGCAGGTTAACGTACTTAAATTGTGGCGTGCAGTATTTATTATTTGTGCTTACACAAATTTAAACAAGTAAAGTTTTGAGTGTATATGGTTTGTGTAAACCGTTAAACTCATTGACTTGTTCACTCAAATAATAAGCAAAAACTGACCAAAAATATTAAGCAATAGAACCATCAAGACAACGATAAACTAAAAACTTTGAAAGGTTTTATGATATATTTCGTTCCTAGCAAATATAGATTTACTTTAGCCAAATATTTTCAACAACAAAAAATCCTAGTCATAACAATATAGTCAAAAATAAATGTTTGTAAAAAACCCAAGGTAACTATTTTTTTATGAACCTAAAAATATCATGAGTACAAGTATTTATTGCATTTATTTATTAAGTTTGTGAATTGTATTGTGTCATAGGTCGGAAATAAAACCAAGTAAATATATGATAGCTAGTCATATCATATATCACTTCAGTTGTATGGAAATCAAATTATTATTTTAACTGTTTGTGACCAACAACCACGCTAAATAGTTGACAGAAAAGTGATCTGAAAGATAATCAAGTATTTAAAATGTATTAATGTTCAAGCTATGCCACAAATATTTTTAAGAGAGTATTTTGAAAATATTATTGCTCTCTAAGTGTATGATTTTTTTTTTAGCTCTTCTATGGTGGTTATTGCATCTAGTTTCCTAAAAAAGGCCACGGCTCAACTTAAATCACACTGAAGTAGTTTTCAAACGATCAACCAAATATAAATTAGCTTTTATAGTGTTTGCTACATGTAGGATATCGTAAATGTTAATCAACATATTTAAAATGTATCATTTCTGAAAAATAGAATGATCAACATGTTAAGTTAACTGGCAATAAATCGGTTATTTTTTTATATTAAATTACTTTTAGGAAGTAAATAGGTTTAGCAAGTAATTAAATAGTTCAAAAACATCCAATAAAGTCAAAAATTATTCGTAGAAGACTATTTTCTTGTTAATTAAATCCTCCACACTTTAATACCTTCCCTATCGCCTAAGATAAAATATTACTAAAAGATGTAAGCTATCAAACGAAAAAACCTATGCGTTTACTTCCTTTTATTTAACTATTTTATCAACCGTTTCAATGGCCAACTGGTCTAATATTAGACTGGGAGATTTGGGCTCGAATCCCGGTTGGGTCTACTAAGGTTGGTTTTTTCCTGAATGGTCTCCCATTCTTCTTCCACGCAAATGCAGGTAGATTACCTCTAAAATACTTCCTTCCTCATCCCTACCCCAATAGAGTAATTATCATATATGCATACGCGGGGATATAAAAAAAACTGTTTTATCGTGATATTTTTTTATCAGTGCACCCTCACCTTCTTAAAGGGTGAAACTCCTAAAACAATGGTTTAAAATGTGTTTAGGCAAGAAAAACTAATTGGTCTCATTCCCATTACAACAAGTTCATTATTGAATTTTTGCTTGTAATGTGTGCATGCATGTTTGCGCGCTCACATTACCAAAATAGTTTAATTTAAATTAATGTGTTTCAAGAAATTCTAGATTTGATTAAGTTTACCATGTCATTGTTTTACTAATGATAAAATGTTATTACATAACCCCATTTTGTTATTCACGGGCACCGTATTAAAAAAAATAACTTTCCTGTATTCAAATGTGCTTAATTTGACTGGTCAATTAAAATATTGACCTCATCACAAGACAAATCATTTTAATCTATAAACAAACCTTAAGAAATTGTTTATGAACAAAGTGGAGAATTATCCTGGAAATATAGTATTGCATTATAATTAATTATTAATTTTAAAATTACTTAAGTTATGCAATATCCGATTATATAAAAAAAAATTGACTAAAAAAACTTGGTACTATCAATTTTGAAATAACTGTACATTTTTGTATATAACAACTAACTGAAACACTACTGAGTTCAGGCCCATCGAATCGTTTTACTACGTTGTGTAAAACATAATTTTATTATATTTTAGTTTAGGATTAATTAATTTATTCTAAACTAAACCTATGGGGAATTTTTTTAATGGAAGGCAGAACTTCCTTTTGTGTTTTTTTTCTTTCCTCCACCTTACATTTCACTATTTATTTGTCTCCCCCCAGTCAATGTCCCTGTTTCGACGGGCCTGTTTGATGTTTTAATTCACAACTAAAGACGCCCAACTAGGAAACTTGATGCACTACTTAGGCCTTTCCCTCATGAAGCTACTCAAATAAGACTCAAAAGTGATGCAAGTAAAACCTAAACTGCCAACCAATAGCTTGAGCGTCACCGATAGTGTATTTCAATATATCGTTCCGCTGACCGAACTACTGTACTGTACTGTTTGCAAACCGGTTCAAGACGCGTCTGTGATTAGTCACTGGAAACTCAAAATGCTGGTCGCCAGGCTACCTCAGTTACAAACTCAATCATCATGAATGAACAATTATTATTGAAATTTTAATGTACGATTCAAGGCAGATTTCTTTCGACATTCTGTACAACGCTATAAATTGTGTGTCAGTTTATTGCAATCCCATTACCGCAACGAATAGATGATTAATAATAATAATAATATTAATAATAATCTGCAGTTTATATTTTCGTTATATGGATAAAGCCATAATCCAAATCTTCTTTGGTTACGTCTCATATATCTGTAATAACAATAATAATATAAAACCAAATCCTTCTCGGCGCTCAAGCCACATCACATTATATTAATAAATATTAAGAGGATCCCGAAGAAGGTGCTTGCAGCTAGATAGTACGGAATTTATTGAAATTCCACCACTTTTGCGTAGCACCGTGTTTGAAACATAAGTAACAACCCGTTGCAACAAGCTGATGCATAATGTATAGTGTGGTACAGTCTTTCCAAAAAAAACTATCTTGGATAGTACGTTAAGTGTTCAATCCTTGTTCATTACTGGATTGATATGAGGTAGCCCGGTGACTACACTGTATATCATCGCTGAGGCAACTGCATGGTTACTATTGGGGAATTAGCATTGTCATTGTTGCCAGTAGCTCCATCTCACCCCAGCACATCACCTTCAAACATAACTTAAAACGAGGAGAGTTGGCAACAGTTAACTGAGAGAGCAAAAAAAAGCTTTTTATCCATAAGACCTGCAGTTCTCTCAGCATTGATATGATGATTGTAGCATGTTGGGGTTTCCAGTGACTAATCGCGGACGCGTCTTGCACCGCTTAGCAAATAGTAGCCCCGTGAACGGTTCGCGTTTGAAATTCGTTAGCGGCGAATCTCAAGCTACTGTTTGGTAGTCTAGGTTTTACTCGCGTCACTTATGAGTCTTGTTTGAGCAGCTCCGCGGGCGAAATGCCCTAATATGTTATGCTACACATCATGGGAGACTCAATGAAACGAAGCAGTGCCGCGGTATTGTATTGCCTAATGTCTAGGGGGATGGAGAGGAGGGGACATATTTACTCAAATCAAACACATTACAATCATTTATCTTTTTATTTTTAAATAAAGCGATTTTTCATTCCCATTGCCTACACGTATGACATAAGTGATATTTATAATGTATTTACGTGTAATTAAATTTAAAATAAAAACACTTCGACCAAGTATTGTAACAAAACAAAATAAAAACACTATATTATAAACAAATATTTGTGATTCCTTACAAGCTAAGTCTAACATTGATCTGGTACAGTTCGTGCGATGTGATTATACTTTAGTTTCATAGATGTTGGAACAAGCGTTGTTTTTTTTAGAGAAGATACATTGTAATCATGGTGCGTGTGATTAGTATATTGGATTGAGGGTGGGGGAGGATAGTGTATAGAATATAGACATATAGATAGACTTGTAAAACTACGGACAATCCGAAAATTAATTTTATTACTTAAAAACAAAAATGTGAAGAAAAAAATTATAAACTGTGTTAACAGAGTATTGTGTGTGTTTTTTCTTTTGCGTTGATGTATGATTATTTTAACCTTCCTAGTAATAACTGTGTCACCTGACTTAATACTATCCATGCTATTGCTACTGAATAGAACTACATCTCACTTCTCAGTTGTTTTAGGTTTTTTAATATTGCCTCTCTTTCGAAAATTCATGAGAAACAAAAATTATTTTCATACGACCATCTAAGACAATCTTTTTTTTATCCTTTCGTAACTAATTTATAACTAAAAAAAGGTATAAACAAGTGTTATTCTGCTATAAAAATAAGTTATATTACAATGTTGTACGGGGAAATGTTCAATGGATTCCAAATACTTTTTTAATAAAATAAATAACAGTGAATTTTCAATGTTGTGTGAAATTAAAACAATAAATTATTCGTTGAACTTAAGAGAATGTTTGACACTATTTATTAAAATAAATTAATAAATATAGAATATGAACAGAAGATAATAATAAAAGACAAATACATTACATTCGTAATATTTATTACAATCCAAAAGATGTTAAATGATACAATTGTTTAGAAAATTAAGATTTATTTTATCAAACTTTGTTCTTGTAATGAATAGTAAATTTTTCAAAATATTGTAAACGAATCTTAATTATATTATGTACTTTTAGTTTATAAATTACCTCTACGTATTGTTTTAATACAAGTCGAACAAAACACAGTGGATTTAAAAGAGCTTCAAAATAACTAGATTTTCTGAGTTTTTAAATTCTTATTCATTCCTACAAGGTTTAATATTTATGTTATAGAACATTTACATACTTAGTTATTGTTTCGAAATATGGCTAATTTATATTACCAAGTGAATGTTAAGATATTTTATTATACTATTAAACAAAGCGAGTAGAGTGTACTTCCAAGTAAATGAAGTATCTTGATAAAATGCCTTATTTTTCTTCAGCAAATTTGATGATGAAAGCATCGCATCACATTGATTTACTGTCTATAATTATATCACATTATTCTTATAAATATACATGATCCTAATTAGTAAGAGCACTTAACAGAAAGTTTTGTATATTAAGTTAGAATATATACACACTACTCAAAATATCTCTTTAAGAAAAACTTCGGTTCGCTTAATGAGGTAATTGTATTCCAAATAAAATATATAACTCAAAATGGTATAGGACATTTATAAAAAAAACTTAATTTTTTAGTTTTGGCATAGAAAGATAAATAAAATTGCACCAAAAAATATAGTGATGTTTGGCGAGCACGGATGGGGGATATCGGGATATATATCCTCCCAAAATTTCATCTTCCATAAAATGTTTAATTAAATATTAAATTATATAAAGTATAAATATAATTATTAAATCTGCCTCAGGAGATAAAACATTCGTATGTACAATCAAAACCTACATGTTTATATCTCTTTATTGAAATTTGATTTCATCTATCCAACCCCTCCAACCCCCCCACTGCTACGTCCTTGTTGCAAACAGATCAATATTGCTTTTATTTTCAATCATTTAAAGATTAAATTTCTAATGAGAATAAACATATTAAAAGTTGTACGTCTTCTAAGATACCATTTATTGAATAAAACAGTACTGTGCTAGACCCTAATCTGACCGCTTAGCTCAGTCGGTAGCGTTTCTTCCCGCTGATCTAATGGTCACGGGCTAGATTCCTGACAGTGCTGAAAACTTATCATTGACAAAAATATGGGTTTACCCTTTCACATTTATATGTCAATGGTTGGGGACTGGATGTGGTGCCTGTCATAGTCTTAGTTAGATTATAAGGCATATGAAGCTACGACAGCCCTAGCAAGCCGGTAATGGAAAATGAGGCTTGAATAAAAAACTAACCCAGACCATGGCTGAAAACAGTAATGGATGTAAATGTTGGACCCCTAGTATTTGATCAAGGGAATAGAGTTACGAAAAATAATTTAAATGATTATATGTCATAAACTGGTTATATATTTTTTTATGTTATTTTAGACTTTTTAAATAAAATCACTTTTTGATCTTACTCTACTTTTTGATCTGCTGCAAATTTTTAAATTTTTATAAAAAATTAATTTAGTTATTTTGAAGTTCAAACTTTCCCATTTAATTTTTAAATGAAACTTCAATAGACCAGCTTTTTTTATCTTAAAGTTCAGCATTTTGCCAGCAGTTTTGTTTGGTCAGAACAGATTAGAAGATGGTAGGTAATAAAGAAGTCTTAGCATTTTCTTCTGACATTTTATTTTTCTATTTAAAAGCGATATCCATTGATTCAAATTGAAATGTTTCTCGAAATAGTAGTGGTTTAAAAAATGACCTTTCTTAATATGATGCCGTAAGTTAAAACCACCCTTTGATATTCAACTGATGGCAGCTACCCGCCTATAAACTATGAACAAACAAATTGCTGGGTAGAATAAACTCTAGCTTTATTGTGAACATTTGGAAAACTGGAAATCTGATATATATATATATATATATATATATTTGAATTCCATCATCGTCCAATTAAACTCAATAGGCCTACATGTACACATTTTCTACACATGATTAAAAAAAAGTAATGCACTTAAAATACATTTAATTTATGTGATGAAATGAGACGTTAATACAATATATTACTTAACAGAGAGCTGAGAAAAAATTGTGTAACTATACTGTAAATTTTTTTTTATTTAAAAAAGAAAGATATTCACACACAAAAAATTAGTGCAAACAAACGATAAGATTATGTGTTGAAAAGTATTATTTGGTTTTGTATTCCTTGACTACTTTTGTTACCTGTACCATTTAAGTGTTTTTTCCTGTAAATGCACATGTGAATTCTAACTTTCCTTGCATTAAAAAAAAAGTGAATGTATGCGAATCATTCTCAATTTGTATGTACGCATTTTATTCAAAATAATAAAAATAAAATCCGATGTAATTTTCCTTGTTACGAATGGTGTGCTGATGTTTGCAATTTATTTCACCTAAATGTGTGAGAAGTGAATTATTTATCACCTCCGAAACCTCCACGTATGTATCCTTCATTCCTTTTCTGTGGTTTTAATAAATAGTTATGACGATTAACAATATATTTCCTAATCCCAAACCATGAATTCATCGTACAAGAAGCGAAAATTTCTTACATAGTAAAGGATCTATGTCAATAAACAGGTGACCAGCTTCGGTAGCTGCGTGGTCTGATGCGCTACTCTCGGAGTAGACTAAACTGTCGATGACGGAGAGATCTAAGTTCGAGTCTCAGTCAGGGGTTATAAGGGTGGTTTTTCCTAAATGTTTTTCCAATCTCCCTCCACGCAAAAGCGGGTACACTTCCTATTAATATAACCTCCCTAATCCCTAAAACTATTAGGGTAATTGGTAAATTAACGTATGACCCAAACGGGTAGTAAGACGCGGTGCTAAGAACAGGCTTCCTACGCATAATGAAAAAACCTGGAATTTTAAAATATTTCTTCCAGGCCCGGAAATGTTATGTAATTTCTCATTTTTTCACTCTTTTCATGGAATTATTTAGATTGGCCTGTAAGTTTTTTAGTCCCCCCTTTTTTAAAAACAGGTCAGCAAATCAGGAGGAAATAGGAGTAAGTCAGTAGATGAAATTTCCAAGATATCTGGGGAAATTCTTAACGTGTCTGAATCCCTTTTTAAATCCCATGACATTTTTTATCAAGCTACTGAAACATTCATTAATATAAAACTGGGTTTTATTATTGTCACTTTTATAAATCTTATTTTTGTTTTGTAATCTACATAACAAACTATCATGCACAATATGAACCGTGAGAATTGTGGTATTTAACGTGCACTGTCTAAACTGAGTGATAATATCTGCATACGACTTATAAACTAACTACAAGAAAAGACACAACACCCAGCCCCTGACCATTGATTCATCACTATGAAAGGGGAAACCCATATCTCACCAATGATTATTTGTAAGTGAATTTATGTTATGTTTTAATTAATTGCATAACTTGTTACGTCATGGAATACATTTAGAAAAATAAACGGTGTGGAAAGGTAGAGGTGTAGGGGAGTTGGGAGCCTGCATTAAATTTTAAAAAAATGTAATGTTTATTTTGCCATTATTACTTTATACACTTTTCGAGGAGGAATTGTAGAATGTCGTTTAAAATGTACAGAAAAAGAGTCAAGATTTTCTGTAGGAACTCTGTAAAAAACGTGGTGAGGCTGTAATTCCAAGGCCTTCCTTTTACTAAGGGAATTTTTATATGAAAAATTAATATTCTTAGAATTATTTTGAATGTTTGTGAGGTGTCTAGCAATTTTGTAGTATTTAAGTGCACGAGAAACCAATTAAATTTAGTATTTTTTTCTGATCGGGTCTTGTGAACGTGTTTACGTTCGTTAATCAGAGCCCTTCCAATTGCTATATATCGTGACTACATAAGAGCCAAAGACAGCTAAAATTGTTATCCGATCGTAGCATGTAAACCCTCTTTAAGTAGGTAATTCCAAATACTTCCTTTTATTAAGGGGATTCTTGTATGAAAAATCGATATTTTTAGAATTATTTTGAATATTTGTGTGGTGGCTATCAACTTTGTAATATTGAAGTGCAAGAAACACCATTTAAATTTTATATCATTTAATCTGATCAGGTACGAGTTAACTTTTTTATTTAATCAAGTCCGAGCCCTTTCTTTTATCACATATGCTAACTACGTATGGGCCGGTGACAGCTAAAGTTTTTATCCTATCGTAACATGTTAACTTTTTTTAGATAGGTAATTTCAAGGCCTTCCTTTTATTAGGGGAATTTTCTTATGAAAAATCTATATTTTTAGAGTTATTTTGAATATTTTTGTGGTGACTAACTATTTTGAAGTATTGAAGTGCAAGAGACACCATTTTTATTTTCTATTTTTTTTATCTGATCGGGTACATGTGAACAATTTAAAAAAATCAATTCCGAGCCCTTTCATTTACACAATATGTTGACTACGTAAGAGCCAGTAAACGCTAAAGTTTTTATTCAATCGTGACATGTAAACTCTCACTAAGTAGGTAATTTCAAAGCCTTCCCTTTACTCAGGCAATTGTTACATGAAAAATTTATATTTTTAGTGTTATTTTGAATGTTTTCGAGGTGTATAGCAATATTGTAGTATTGAAGTGCGCGAGACACCAATTCAATCTACCATTTTATATGATCGGGTAATGTGAACTTTTTTATGTACGTTAATCCGAGCCCTTCCTTTTAACATATATCGTGACTGGATAAGACCCAGTGACAACTTTTTTTTTTATCGTTGCATGTAGACTCTCTTTAGCTATGCAATCCCAAGTACTTCCTAATACTTAAGAAATCTTTGTGTGAAAGATAGATATTTTAACAGTTATTTAGTATGTTTGTAAGGTGTATAGCAATTTTGTAGTATTGAAGTGTACGATCCACCATTTAAGTTTTATATGTTTATTTATTCGGGTTTTGTGAACACTTTTATGTATCTAAATCCAAGCCCTTCCTTCTACCATTTATGTTGACTACATAAGAGCCAGAGACAGGCAAATTTTTGTCCGATCGTAAGATGTAAGCTCTCTTTAAGTAGGTTATTCCAAGGCCTTCCTTTACTAAGGCAATTTTTGCATTGAAAATTGATATTTATAGAGTTATTTTGAGGTGTCTAGTAATATTGTAGTATTAAATTGCACGAGACACAATATAAATCCGCTAATTTTTCTAATCGGGTAATGTGAACATTTTATGTACGTTAATCCAAGCCCTTCTTTTTACCATATATTGTGACTACATAAGAGCCAGTGACAGCAAAGTTTTTTTTCCGATCGTAGGATGTAGGCTCTCATTGAGTAGGCAATTCCAAGGCATTCCTATTACTTAAGAAATTTTGAATGAAAGATCGATATTTTAACAGTTATTTTAAACTTTTGTAAGGTGATAGCAATTTTGTAGTACAGAAGTTCAAGAGACACCATTTAATTAATTTTTTTATCTGATCAACTACAAGTAAACTTTTTTTATTTAATCAAGTTCTAACCCTTTCTTTTACCATATATGTTGACTATGTAAGAGCTGGTGACAAATAAAATTTGTATCATATATTAACATGTAAACTCTCTTTAAGTAGGTAATTCAAAGGCCTCCCTTTTACTAAGTTCATTTTTATATGAAAAATTGATTTTTTTAAAGAGTTATTTAAAATGTTTTTAGGTGTCTAGAAATTTTGTAGTATTGGAGTTCACGAGACACTATTTAAAACAACAATTATTCTCTTATCGGGTCTTTGAACTTTTTATGTACGTTAATTCAAGCCATTTCTTTTAAAATATATGTTGACAACAGAATAGCCAGGGACAGCTAAAGTTTTTATCCTATCATAATATGTAAACTCTCTTTAAGTAGGTAA
>CABEEJ010000546.1:0-64020 GCA_901482245.1 Timema douglasi
TACTCTACCTATATTACTTTAAAGAAAATTTACCTTCATCCATGACTTTTTACATAATTTAGATTAGTCCAAATCAATACATTACAGACTAATGGTATCGGACGGCCACATTTTGTCCCTCCATGATTAAAAAAGAATTCTTTCTCTCTAATCCAAATATGATTAAAGAATCTGTGCCTCCTATCAGAAGAGTACCTTTCACTGAGAAGCACGTAAAATACGTCTAGCTACGTGATACTCTACCCAAGAAAATGGTTGAAAGGTGGTGGAGGGAAGGCAGAAGAGGCTAATCCCACTTGACGACTCTATCAGGCCGCCATATTGCCCCAGTGGTGGTCCAGGGAAGGGAAGAAGATAGGATGATAATCCTGCTCGGACCCTCGAGTAGATCCTGGTATTCTTAGGACTCGACAGGAGTAATATGTGTGCTATATTTTGGTAGTTGGACTTGAGGACTTAAGTTGATTTAAATGCATTCTATCGTTTAAATAAATTAATAATCATAAACTATATTTAGGGGTTATTTTATATAAAATCCCTACAATTCACAAATTAAGAGGGGCCAACTTTCTCTTTTCTACTTTTATTGGTCATCATTAAGGTGTTAATGTAGGTGATGCTTGAAAAGGTGGGTTTTTTTTTTGCAGTTTTTAATAATAACCTTATTTAGTAAAAATGAATAGAATATTGTATGAGTACAAATATAGAATTTAATTTGTTCCCATGGTGACCTCAAAATTTATTGAATATCCATCAAGGTTTTTCTGGAATTTAATGATACTTTTTTTCTCATAATTTAAATGTTTGTTAGATAATGCCACCATGCTCATGACAGATATTCGGGAACTGTGAATATTAACTTTTAAATTAAATTAAATTCTATGTTTGTATTGGAGCAATATTTTATTTATTTTGAGAAAAACATATTTTCCCATTAATACTGCAAAAACACTGACCTTTTCTTGCGTCCCATTCCATCCCACCTTAAGACGCTTCATAATAGAACACTGAGGAGCGTTGATGAAGTTATAAAAATCCCAGACTATTTAAGAAGTATTGTTTTCACAAAAATCTAGAAGAGAATTCTGACCAGTAAAAAGCTACAATTTTAAGTTTAACTTTTAAAAATAATCTTTTATAACTTACATAAAACCCTATTGAATAATCCCACATCATATTACACTGTTCCGTTGTGACCCTATCAAAACATGACTTTATTTTATAGAAAAATGTTTGGTCTATATTTCTAATATTTTGATTTAATTTCAGAAGCACTAATATTCACATAAAGCATCTATGATTTTTTTTTGTTCGGACTCCAAATCTAAACTTTTAACTGATGAGGAAACAGTTTACAATTTGCAAAAAGCTACAAATAAAATATCAAATAACTTCTTAAATAATTCGTGACTTTTAAAAGTCTGCAATTTGTTTCAGTGTTCTACTATATGGCACCCTTAAAATAAAAAATATATAATGAAATTATTATTTCCAGTACCATAAACCAGGCTTGCAAATGAGGATAGATTTTTAGGACCTTCCTACTTATTGATACGCAATGTTAGACTCCTTATCAGAAATATATAGCCTCTCAAGTCCTTATAAATGTTGTATTAATGTATAATCTTAGCCTACCATCATGCAAACTTTATTGTAATATTTTCACACAATCAACGAATGATCTTTATATTAAACTACACACCTATGGTGAAATTAAGAAACACTCAAATGATTAACCTGAAGGTGTATCTTTCTCTAATCTCACTTTAAATAAAACAAGAGTTAAAAATTAAATATGAAAAAGGCCCAACTTTTCAGTTTACAGAGAATTGCCTCATGAAGCCAAAAGTATCAGGTTAGATTGTCTTTTGAAGATATTATATTTCAACAATTTTATTTTAATAATTTTCCAGCACCATTAAAAACTATATGCATTTTAATTTCTTTGATGGAGTGATGCTGAGGAAAGCACACTATGAATGTGTACCATCATTTGCGTGAAACGTGAGTGAAAAAACACTAAGAATAATCCACCCTTAATACACTGAACTGGGCATTGAACCCATTTTCCACTTCACAAGTGAACCAGATTTAACCTGAAATATAGTCCACGTGCCCGCAGATGTGAGTTATTATATGTAACATAGTAGTGTGTATATAAATTTTGTCATAATACTCTAGGGGCAATGTCTCATCCACTAAACATTAGGAAATGTTAGCATAAACATGGGTCTAAAAACTGTTATTTTCAGAGCAATTAAAAGTGCTACCCAAAGATGGAATGGTTTTGAGGAATCCATGGAATGGGTGGTTTAATCTGCAGATTTGAAACTGCTGGATTTTTTTATTTATTTCTGGGGACATTTAAAGTCTATTGCTTACTCAACTCTTGTGCCTGATGTTAAGGTTTAAATATGACGTATTGTAAATTGATGTAAGAAAGTAAGCAACACTTGAGGTGTACTCAATTTGCAACAACATTTTCTGGCTTGTTTTTTTTATAAAAACTTTGTCTTGTTTAATTGCATCGCTTCTTCAGTTGGATCGTGTATTAATGTAACAGTAATATTCCTCCTAGTTTAGAAACTAAACGTTTCCAAGCTAAAAGTAATATTAAATTTTCATTTTTTTTTCGATGGAAATACGCCCTTATAATATTTGAAACTCTGTTTCTCTATTTAATCCATTATTATTATTATTATCACCACGTCTTACTACCCGTTCGTATTATACGCACTTACGCTAATGTGTAATGGTAGGGTGATTGTGAGATGAAAATGAAGGACCTACAGTTTAACGTGGAATACGAACCACGGCGGAGGCCTGGCATTCCCCACATTCACAAGATATCTTGTCAGTGGTGAAGGAAGGGTTTGGTAATCAGATAAATCTTTGCCGGGACCTAGGATTGAACCCGGGCTGCCAGCATAGAAGTCTGACACCTTACCCCTAGACCGAGAGGTCACCTTAATCCATTATTATATGAGCATTCGCATAGTTGTTATTGTATTATTGAAACCATAAAGCCTTCAAAAGTAAAAAGTGACTACATTATTTAATAGCTCACGATCTTAATTGAATGTTCATTTGTAGCTGACAGTTTCCTAATATCCTTTACAGAATTTGCGTTAAAATATGAGTGATGAATTACCCTTGGTATAGAATGGCTACTGAATAGCACAGTGGTAAATTATTGTAGCGACAATTTAAAGCTATTGTTTTCAATTCCTATGTCAAAGTATCATTTTACAATTTAAAGAATATAATTTTGGATACTACTATTTCCGTATTTAGCAAATATAATATATGGTATATTTAATCCATCATATAATATTTAAATGAATATGTTGGGAGTGGCCATCATTCTTACAAAAATTTAGTCCAAGATACTGAGTACAGACGTGGCCTCTGTAAGGTTAAAACTTGTTAGACCTGGGGGCATAAATACCAACTCAGATCAACCGTGGTTGTGTTTCTGACAGGCATATTATATCGCACTTGAATAAATTATCTGTCATACACTCGGAATTAAATAATTATTAATCTATATATCTGGACAGGGTAAGAATCTGAGTAACTTAGTGAAAGATCATTAACAAAATAAACCAAAGATTCAAGGTTCAATTCTAGTGTACAGATGAAATTTTTTAATACATATAAATAATGCTTCTAATTTTTATTGTATTTATGTTCATTTAACAAAGAGATTTGAGTCATTATAATGATATTTTGTAGAAATAAAAACGTAATGCGGGCAGTTTTTTTTTTGTTTTTTTTTTGTGGCAGAGGGACTATAAAGACTTTTAGCATAAGACAACACAGGTTTAAAGCAAAGATTATTAAATATTTTTCTGTAGGTTGAAGACTCAACCTAAACATCCCATTTTCTCATGATGTGTTTGTGAAGTATTAACTTAAATGTTAACGCCTAGATTAAGTAATTAATATATATTTTTAAAAAGGACTCGTTGGATTTATAAATAACTCTACATCATATATATGCTAGAATTTTTGTAGGACGAGCAATTTAGGAAAGGCAAACTTTTTACTTTTCTGTCAACATTTAAAGATATTTACTATATTATTGATATAATTTAATAGTTATGGATAATATAGATCTAAAATGAAAGCTACAAATATCATTACATGAAGCTGATTCATAAAAAACTGAAATATAGATTTTAATATCAAGTAGCCCCTTAAAATAGCCTACGTATAGAATTAACAAAAATGTTGTCCTATTTTTACTTCTAAAATAAGTCATTAAAGATTACCCAAATCTGTCCCAATTTCACTGAAGGTGGTTTTATGTGTGTCGGTTTGTGATTAAAGAGCATAGGGCGGGTTAGTGATATAACTGTTTAGCTATCAAGGCGGAAAAAATAGTGTTTGGGTGGGCCAAGTCAGGTTTATTAGAAAATGGGCTTGACGGAATGCCAGGAGCGATGACTGAGCGAAAAATGGCGTGTTTGTCATACTTCTCCCATGGGTTCCTTTGGGACAGTACCACCCACCTTCCTCTTATGATTCTTCTATAGGCCTACCCCTGCGTCACTCTGCAACCCACAACTCTTACAACGATCCTATAATGATAGGCTAGAGACAATATTGCCAAGAGCTTATATAATGTCCTGTTCACAAGTTGTTTTATTTATATTATTATAGGAGGTTCTTAATGTTCGCTTTTTTAACCATCTGATTTTATCAGAGAACTTTTTCCCAAACTAATTTACAGCAACAATTACAATGTCTGACTACATAAGCTAGAATTTTTTCACAGTGAAAGGGTAAAACACAATTTATTTAATAATAGAACTATAATGATAGGCGCGGGAAATGAACCAGGAAGCTTTAGAACCTCAGATAGAAGAATTAGCGTCTGAAATGTAAGGTTGGTTGCACTTCAATCTTACATACTCATGACACCTCGGTGAGAGAAGTATTGTGATCGTAAAACATCGAACACAAATTTTAATAAATATAGACGTTTCATGACATTTTTAAACTTAAAAAGAATGATTTTTTTCGATGCCATCTCTCTTTTTATGTCTAGGACAAGAGCCGAAACCATTTTACTTTACCTATCGGGCTTAAAAAAATTTATTTAGGGTTTGTATAAGGTTATCCAGAGGTATTTATACTTAAATATCTAACCCTAAAATGTTGTGTCACTTTCTTCAGGTAAAAAAAAGAAAGAGTTTATTGTATCAAACTGCGTTAATGATATTGAAACAAATTCATCTCTATGCGCTGTTTAAAATTACAAAAATGAATGTAGTCTATCTCATTTTTCCAGGAAAATTACTTAGTGAGAATTTTACATACGCGTTTATCCAACAATTTTGATCATATATCTACAATTCTTTGAGATACGAAATTATTTATCATCGCAAAGTTGTATAGCTACTAGAACGATAAATTTTTATTTGGAATATGTTTTTATAAAACCAAATGTTGCCGAGTTATTGTCAAATCTATAATGTTTTAAATTAAAGTCCGAGGTATCGGAGGTTGATTAGTATGCTATTTGGTGAATAGCAATGCTACCTTTTCTTTAAATGTTTTTGTAAAAGTGTATATTAAATAATTTATGCTATTTGATAGAGTATGATGATCTTTTTCTTTATTATTTTTCAACAGCACTCCTTATTTTATGTCACGTATCTTACCAATTATAAATAAATGTCTCAATTAATTTATCTGACATAATAAAGAAAACACATTACAAATTGTAAAAGCACAATAACCTAGGCAAAAATTACTATGTAATACAGGATAGTTATTATATGTTCTAACGGTGACCTGGCGGTCTAGGGGTAAGGTGTCGGACTTCTATGCTGGCGGCCGGGGTTCGATCCTCGGTCCCAGCAAAGATTTATCTGATTACCAAACCCTTCCTTCACCTCTGACAAGTCATCTTGTGAATGTGAGGAATGCCAGGCCTCCACCGTGGTTTGGATTCCACGTTAAACTGTAGGTCTTCCATTTCATATCACAATCACCCTACCATTACACATTAGCGTAAGTGCGTATAACCCGAACGGGTAGTAAGACGCGGTGCTAATAATAATAATAATAATAATAATATATTGTCTAACGTAGCCCTCCAAAGGTCAATGACACATTTATATTGACATCCAACAAGGTAATTGGAAAGACTACACTATACTGGCCATAAGAAACCAATTATCCGATTTAACATTTTATAAAACAAAATATATTACTTGACACACTACATTTAACATTTGATACGGATGCCTGGTGCAAACAATTATTATATTTTTTTACATCCATTACTATTTCCAGCTTATATCATGGGTCAGTTTTTTATTCAAGCCATATATTTTCCATTAGCAGATTGTTAGGCCTGTTATAGCTTCGTGTGTCTTAAAATACAACTTGAGTCTAAGACAGGCACAGCATCTAGTTCACAGATATTAATTGATCAATGTGAAAGGTTAAACCAATATTTCCAAAATGATATATTTTTCAGCCATATCTGGATTAAAACCCGGGACCCTTAACTCAATAGGCATACACGCTACCAACAGGACTAATTTGTTGGATTAAAACAACTACTATAAATATTACTATAATAAATTGGCAATTTATTTTTAAAAATTCGTTTAAAAATATAAAAATAATTCCTAAGATTGGGAGTTCGATTTTCATGTCATTTTATTCCTACAAAATATATTCCAACAAAACTATTATGATACATTTTAAAGACCAAAATATGTTTGGTAAACTTAATTTTGGAAATAAATTATTTGTGTAAGTGTTATTTCAACTGTTTTTTAATGGAAGAGAGGGAGGGGATAGAGGATACGTAAGAGAGGAATGTAATTTTAAAACTTAAAACTCTTTCCGATCCAAACGTTTAAATTTACAACATGATCATAGAATGAAATAATAATAAAAAAATATTTCTAACTTCTTTGCTAGATTAGATAACTATTGTTTGTTGATTTTTATATATACATATAGATTATATTTGGTTGATCTTTAAATGGTATCAAAGTTGATAATATTAGAAATTGTTCAAGAGCTGTAAAAGTCCATAAACGAATAAATACAGCTATTATTTATAAATATTTTCCTCTCTCACAGGTGAAGACTAATTTTATTGTGGTTACATGTTTAAAATTATGCAAAAAATACTTAATTATTTGGCATTTCTGATCCCAAAATGGCTTACATCGAACTAAATGTAAATTAAGTTAATATCATTACTAGAATGTAACTTACCCATTATTTGAGTTAGTTAGTATTTAACAATTATTAAAGACGAATAAACATAACATTATATATTTAGTATTCAAAATGAAAACTAATCAAAATAGTTGTGTTGACTTAGTTTTTCAATGAATTTATAAAATAGTACTTTTAGTTGATATGTATCATAAAAAGATACGTGATATTTTCCTATAGCATATATCCTGTTGGTTAAATCAAATTCAGTAAAGTGAAAAATATATTAGATATGGTATTCAAACATATAATTTTTATTGAATAATAAAAAACATCATTAAATTTTTTATATCTACATATCTTAATTAAAAATGTGATTATATTATCCAATAATTTTTTTAAATTTTTATAAAAAATTTGAGGCTTTAACTCTGAGGTATTATTAATATTTAATAACAGTTTCCAGAGTATAGGTCAAGATTAACTAAACAAAAACATGTGTTTTATTTTCACCCACACACTGTAAACACACGTCCGTAAATTAATGTGTTTTTTCAGCTAGTAAACAAATAATAGCCTACCTAATTAAGTTCAGCGATAACGACATTAAGCTTATCCAAGCAATCGATATGTCACATTTTGCTCGGTACAATAGTGCATAAACTATGCTACAATCTCACGAGATCTCGCTACTAGCGGAAAATAAATCAACTGGGTATGTTTTCCTTTGTCCAAACTAAATTACAAATTAAAAATACAGACTATCAATTTTAACACACATTTATGAATGTTAATAAACTTTATCACAAACTAACATTAAAACTGCATAATACAACACTTTCATATTTTTCTTCATAGCAAAATAAATTTGAAAATTCAGAAATCCACATATTAAATGAACGTGAGTTTAATTGTTTTTTTAAATACATAGACATTTATATTTTATAAAATTAAATTAAATATTTATTTCGGTAAATACGTTTAGTTTAATAACTGTATATATATATATATATATATATATATATTCATTTGAATTTTTACTTACCATGGGCTTCGTTACATTTTGATTTAAACTTTAAATGAAGTTAAAAAGTCTTAATAAATATTCAAGAATTGTTGAAGCCACAAATTGGATAAAATTTAATCATATTTTTCTACTGGAGAATTATATAGTTTATCTTGACAATAAAAATATTTGGAGATAAAATTTTCAAAAATACTCCCCTTAACTCGCGTTCCCTACACTCCCACCCTAATCTTGTCCTCCCGGTTAGTGGAGAATTCGCCGATACCTTATTCACCCCTTAGTCTTCGTGCCCACCGATGTGATTTAGGATATTTTTAAAAACTATTTTAACAGAAATCTACCATTTCCAATGTCAGAGGCCTCTAATATTTACATCATTTATATTATAAGAGGTACAACTGAACACTAATTGAAGAATCAAATTTCAAAGTAACTCTTTATCAGTGTATTTGGTGTTTACTATCAGATTAATTATGAGATGTGTCTCAAGATAAAGGTGACTGGTGGACTGACGTTTTGGTGTCCATGAACTTTTGTGTACCTTAAGCACGGAGAGTTAGCGAGTTTATTAACGTGTAGTTCTTAACCCCACACTTTGTATAATTTTTCATATAACAAATTAAATTAATTTGTAACACATGTGTAGCACACTCTTCCCTCATATGTAAATAATAATTGGAGATAAATAAAAAGCACATTACAAATTGTAAATTTAAGAGAATGAGACATCTGGAATCGAACAAGAGCTATCTATATTAGTAGATCACCCTATATATACCCCATCTAAATTATATTTGTAGGTAAGTGACATAAAGTCAATGCTACCATAGCTACTCTCATGTTTCCACTCACCAAACCACATGATCTGCAAGACAATTTATTTGTTCCTTGACCATTATTGCAGAAAAAAAAACACTTGTTTTTAATTATTATCTCCAACCGTATTTTCATCTTGTGCTAATCGATAGTTCCCGCCACTCTTAAGGCAAATTGATTTTACTAAGCTTTTGTAACAGGAATCTAAACAAATGAATATTGTCAAGTCAGGTACAATATTAATTTAAAATTAATACTTTTGAAATCTACAACAATTCCAGCACTTTCGTTTTACCCGTATCATTTGTTACGCGGACTATACGCAAATATGATATAGTCTGCTTTTTCGATTATGTGGAGGTAGATATCGAAAACATGAAATTGATTTTTATTATGTACATTACTTGCTCACACTTTTCCTTCACAAGTTTGAGAACACTCCAAATTAGATCTCTCACAGCTTTGCCTTAGAAGTTAGAAGTATAATTATTATTATTTATTATTATTATTACTTAGCACCGCGTCTTACGACCCGTTCGGGTTATATGCTATAAGTACTAACTACGCTAATGGATTAGGAATTGGGAAGGTTGAATTAGAGGAAGTGAACCCGCATTTGCGTGGAGAGAGAGAGAGTGGAAAACCATTTAGTAAAAACAATCCCCAGTCCACCCGACCGAGATTCGAACCTCGATCTCCCCGTCCTCAGCAGTCGAGCTCAACACGACTAGCGCGTTAGCCAACTACGCCACCGAGGCGGGTAGAAGTGTAATCAAATGCGAACATACCAGATGATTAGTAAACTCGTGCTATAACCAGAAGATAATGTTTGTCTATGCTGTAAGTTGATAAAAAAAATGCTTTAGTAAGTAACTTTTAGCTATGATAAATATTTAAACTTTATTTGAGTATAAGTAAGCTTTTATCGCAAAACTTATTTGAAAGGCTACATCTGAAGCGATTACTCCGTTAACAAACAGAGGAACCAACAGATGATACGAAACACATGTTATGGTTGGTTTAGCGAGTCCCGAAACCAAAACAACACTTTTGACAGATTTGCACAATTATTTTGATGAAGAAACTTTCAGACATCAACAGTAGTAGCATCGTTCTCACATATACTACCTCATCAAATGATGAGAAAATTATACCAAACACACCCCTTCATAAATACCTCCCCCCCCCCACCCTTCTACCAACTCAAAAACAACAGGGATTTCATGCCATCTCTTTTGGCTCCGTCTGTCTATTCGTAGCAAACAGGCGGCATCATTCGCAAGAGTTCGCTATGGAAATCATACCACACACACACACACACACACACACACACACACACACTTCTCGTATGCTAACCCATTTCAACCCCCCTCCCCCACCAGAATTTCCATCTGTCCTCCCACGGATGCCAACTTAATTTACATATTGGAATGCTTCGAGAGGAATGGGAATTTAGGGGGCGGGGGGAAGTTGGAAATATGAAGACGCCTTGTGATGTTCTAATGTACATACATAAGAAGTTGTCTTGGTGTTAAACTACAAACATTTCCTCCCCTCCCCACCTCTTCTCCAACCCCATCTCACTTCATACTTCTCCCCTTTCCTTCGTCTAACAGACGCAGACGTTCTGCGTTTTGTTTTAATGCCGCAAATATAAATTATCCTTTCGAATGCGATTCACACTTAGCATATCATAGGAGAAATTATGGGAGGAGAAAAAAAATTCATCTCCCTCTCTCATTAAAAAAAAAAAATATCTCTCTTGCCTTCTATGTGACCTGTTTCGCCTTAACTGCGCAAGACATGATGGATGATGAACGAAAAACGACGTTCCTGCAAGAAACGACGCCATTTGCTATTTACATTTCTGTTTTGAGTGTGTGTGTGTGTGTTTGTCGTCTTTGTTTAGCACCCAACAATTTTTGCTTGTTGCAGTGAATTAACTACGTCCGGTTACTGATAAATAGAAAGAGAGAAACATTTGTCACTAAACGAATTAAATATAAAGATATTACGAAAGGGCTAAACTTGGATTAAAGAAGAATGGATATTGGAACAAACAAACAAAAAATGAATAAAAAAAGATATAGTTATTTTGTGAACCATTTGTATTCTCATAATTGTCATTGTAAAACTATCTTACAATAAAGTGTATATATATATATATATATATATATAAAACAATATAGAGATATAGCTATAAGATAAACATCTTTTAAAGAAAGCTATTAATTACAAATAAACTACTACTAAAATTATATATTAATATTAGATTTTAACTAGATAGATTCAATTATTTACGTTCTTAAAAACGATATTATTTAAATGTTTATATAAAAAAGGATTCCTATGCAATTTCATCGCAGATAGCTTTGTTAAAAATCTTTGCTCTTTAATACAAAATTAATTAAATGTATTATGACTGTCTTCAATTAATTATAAAATGATAGTTTCTTATAAACAATGAACTTAAAAAATTTAATTGATTATTCTTAAAAATTAAAAAATGTCAGTATAGGCTTTGCACCAAATACTTAGATTAGATGAAATATTGGTATTTTTACTTACAGGAAGGGGTTCATTCATAAGCTAAATTCATTCACAAAATATAACTTTAAGTTTATTTTCTCACAGAATGATGTCATTTTCTGTAGTGTCAACAAATTTACACGAAATTTAATAAACTGCGTAAGTATAACCTGAATATGTAAGCCGTGAAGATAAAAACAAATTTTCACACTAAACAATCTTTTAATTTGTAGCTTCCATGGTGAAAGTGCAAGCATAGGTCTGTCTTATCGAATAGGAGTAGGTCAGTAGCTAAATACCGAACCTATGTATTGATGGGTTATTTTATAAATGGCTTCCATCCAGAAATAAATGCAAATATGGCTACATTTTCTCTAAATATAACTTCACTTGTCTGTACCGCATTGGTGTAAATATACAAATTCGTTTTGTGGTTAGTAAGACCACTAAAAGTTTATTGTTGACAATGGGCCTTAGGGAGCGGCTGTGAAGGTAGAAAATAATAAGAAATGTATCCACATAAGCGGGAAGAGGAATGAGGACATTTCTTAGAAATTCATTCCCCACTACACGTAGTCGAGATACAAACCTCTGTTTTCATTCACCTGTATTCCTGGCTTTTATAGTTTTAAAATCTTATATTGTGTGACTTAGTTTCTATTTTCAAGGGATGCTGGTGAATTTCCTTTATAGTAGAACTTCTTTATCCCGTCCCCATATGATTAAAAGTTAAAGTAACCTAGATCTAGTATTAGAATTTGGTTCATAGTATATGAGCTGTATATTAATCACTAGGTGATATGAACCAAATTAATTCTTACCTACTTAATTTAATGTTATAATACATAATTCACTAGGTAAGCCCCTGATAAAACAAAAATGAAAGATATATATATATAACCAGAGAGTCAGCCAAAATGAAATTTATGACTTTCCTTATTTAAAAAAAAATGTATCCATCTTGTTTCTGCGAAAAGTGAAATGATTCAAAAAAGAGAAAAGTTTTTCCTGCTTAATTTACTCAAAATAAAAATGTTTGTTTAGTTGTTTTTTTATGACATGAAAAATATTATTCAATATTGGCAATTTAAGACAACTTGTATTCCTTTAGTGCATTTGTCGGTACTGCAACGTCCCTGAAATCTATGAACTCCATCGATATCAAATTATGCATGAATTTTCAAGATAGCTATTTGGTTTTGCTTACAGTAACCATGATAGGTTGATGTACATACGATATAAATTAATGTTTTCTTAGACTGAATTCAGTAGCGAATTATTAATGGGAAAATCTCCCATATGTACAGAACATTATAAAAAAGAGGGATAAGATATTCACATAAAAACCATCAACTTTGCAAACTAGAAACACCATAAAGAGAGAGTTAAGGGGTAAAAGCCTATCCATACAACACTATTTTTGTCTTTGGCAATGTCTCTTTGAAACGACTGAACTTTAGGGATCATGTAGATCAAGTTTTACGATATTGACTCGACACAAGAAACTGTTGTGAATTATTTAAGTAGGTTAATGCGTCTGCTAGGATCAAATTAAAGTCAGCTGCCTGTGAAGTTTCTCAGAAGGAAACAACTGAAGAGAACCAAGGGGTAGCTCTTTTTTTTCAGGACAACAAATATCAAGGGCGAGTAATTGTCGATCTGCATAAACATGTTTTTGAAGGTGAAACTTGTTTGTATGAGGACCATTCTCCTTGCGAACATTAAGTACAGCTGTGTTTAATTGATAAAACTTATGATAAATTAAAGAAAATTATGAACGAAAAAAAAAGATAATGTTTATAGACAAAGAAAATATGGAGTTAAACAGTTTAGAAAGCATTTTTATCAAAGTTTCACATGTGTGCAATATAAAATGATTTAATTTCATCTTCTTGTAAATAAGCATAAAGAAAAACTGTATTAAAAATTATATTACTAAAATAATGTAGTTAATAATATCCAAACACTTTGGGAACCTTTTAATCTTTTATTAAAGCCAAAATATTGTATAATTAAAAATGCAAATAGTGCGCAGGGAAGCTATTTTATTATTTCTATGTATAAACTATATTTGTAACACCTTTTTTCAAATATTTTATTCAAGTTGCTATCATTTCTTAAAGACTTTTCGCCACATATAGATTCTATTTCAAGTTACACGCATGCATTAATAACGCTAATTTAATATGGATGAGGAAGGTGTAAATTTAGAGGGGATATAAATTGTACCTGAATTTGCGTAGATGAGGGTTGATAAACCATTTGAAAGAAAATATTCTCATTACTCCTGAGCAGAATTCGCAACCTGATCTCCATGACACCGGCGATTAAGTATAACCCTAAGAACGATAGAACGTGTTATCTATCGACGATGCGAACATTTTGAACTATTAAGGAAACACGCTACAGTTGTAGATGAAAGACTGTAAATCCTTTTACTTATGACATATCAAGCGGTACATGAGATACACGTGTAAATTATAAATCGTAATTATGTGTAATGTTCGTAACACACACAAAACTAGAGAGTTTCAAACACACGGGCCAGAAATTTATGAAGTGGATGTTGCTGAAGTGTTACAAATAAACTACATATTCTCTTTGTTGATTTCCTATCAACATGAAAAATAGCAATGGCCTTTGGCATGCAACGAACGTGATATAACTACAAAACACATGTAATTTATTGAAATATGTGTGAATATGTTCATTTTATAAATATGGTAACTATGAGCGTGTGGTGTCAGATTAACCACTTCTAAGAGAACCTGAACTCAGTTCCAGATGGAGTGTAGATTTTTGATTTTAATCTCTTGTATGGGTGGCCTGATGGTCTAGGGGTAAGGTATCAGACTTCTGTGCTGAGGGTCCGGAGTTCAATCCTTGGTACTGGAACAGATTTTTCTGATTTTCAAACCCTTTATTACCTCTGACATGGCGTGTATTAATCACAACTTGTGAATGTGTTTAATGCCAGGCTTCCACCGTGGTTCGGATCTCACGTTAAATTGTAGGTCCTCCATTTAATCTCACAATCACCCTACCATTACACATTAACGTAAGTGCTTATAGCCCAAACGGGTAATAAGACGCTGTTCTAATAATAATAATAATAATAATAGTATTTAATGCATGGACTTCAATAAGCTCTCCAGTACATTTCTGGTGTATTTACTGGGATTAATATCCCTTATCGTGCTGATTTATACTATATAGTGTGACATATTTACTAATGCCCAGCCTACTTTCAATAATACAAATAAAATATATGTTCTTACCTGTTTATACTATTTTGAATCAAACTTTTTTTTACCATATTTAAATCGTGTTGATAGAATAATACGCAAGTCTCATTAATAAATTAGTTTTATAAAAGAGTTTAATCCAAATATTAAATATAATAAAAAGTCAAGATCACTTATTTTAATGGGTCAGTTTTAAATTAATATTTGAGATACACACACACAAATATATATATATACCATAATAAATCTATGATTATGTACAAAACCAAATATTAACCATTTAAATACCAAAAGAAGCTCATTTGAAAATGAAGCAAATATCTGGTGTTTTAAAACGATATTATTATTATTACTATTAGCACCGCGTCTTACTAGCCGTTCGGGTTATACGCACTTACGCTAATGTGTAATGGTAGGGTGATTGTGATATGAAATGGAAGACCTACAGTTTAACGTGGAATCCGAACCACGGTGGAGGCCTGGCATTCCCCACATTCACAAGATGTCTTGTCAGAGGTGAAGGAAGGGTTTGGTAATCAGATAAATCTGTGCCGGGACCGAGGATTGAACCCCGGCCGCCAGCACAGAAGTCTGACACCTTACCCCTAGACCGCCAGGTCACCGACGTAAAACCATTTTAAATTCAAGGGATGAAATAAACTAAAAATTTTAATCAAAACCGTTTCTACCACCAGGCAAGACTATGAAAGACATTGTGTACATATATATGTATGACTGTGAATGTGTCTGTAAAGTGTAAGCATATTTAGTATCTTAGACCACAAATCTGTTGGATAGCAGCGTATACTTCCCGCAATTATTCGTACTACTTCATAAAAGGGAGTAGGAATTTAGATGAAATAAATCTTTGTTTAAAAAGAAAATAAACTAACTAGCTGTCGTGTTCTTAAAATTTGACGTATACGCGAAAATGCCATCCTACTATTCAATATAATATTTGAAATGAGTTGAAATAAAGATATTGACTTTAAAATAGTTACGAAAATAGGTTCCATTAATGTTACTGGCTAGCGGCTTTTTAAATTTTTCGGTAATAATGTTGTTACAATTTAATAATAATAATAATAATATTTAGCACCACGTCTTACTACCCGTTCGGGTTATACGTTTTAAGTACTAATTACGCTAATGGATTAGGAATTGGGAAGGTTGAATTAGAGTAAGTGAATCCGCATTTGCGTGGAGGGAGAGTGTAAAACCATTTAGGAAAAACCATCCCCAGTTCACCCGACCGAGATTCGAACCTCGATCTCTCCGTCCTCAGCAGTCTGGCTCAACACGACAAGCGCGTTAGACAACTACGCCACCGAGGCGGGTAACACGAATATGAGCATAAATATCTGTGCCAAAACCACTTAGAAAATTGTTTTCCTATTTTGTTCTTAGCTTTTCTTATCCTTTTTATTTTACCGATATCAGTGGCAAGTGTGAATATGAGTGTTCAAAACTCAAATTAATAAAAACCTCTATCTGCACAGTTCAAAGAGCCAACAGAGATTCATGGGACTAGCCATAATTTCAGTAGAGAAATACATGGCTTACCAGCTTGACATTATAGAGATTTTATTAAAGACTTTGATAAAATAAAGGCAAGGTAGGTACTATTGGATCTAATGAAAGAACCCAAAACACCAATAAGGTTAGAAGAGAAAAATTTAAAAACTAATTAAAATATCATGAACAGTTCTTATTTAATAATGTAATCTTCAATGTATTTTATTATTTAATGTTGAATACAAGTTATTTTATAACAAATGTATTAATTTTTCTAGTCTGGATGACAGGGGGAGAGAGAAATGGTAGTAAAAGGGAGGGTGTGGCATTTTTAAATTCTCGCCTGGCACGGCAAACACATAGAGACGCCCCTGCATTTAATTATAGGTTTACTTTTTTTTTTGTTACATAGCTAAATTAAATCTACGTATCATATAAAAAAAAGTGAATCAAACAGTATAATTTAAAAAAATCCTCAACAAAAGGTTTTTCTATAAATATATTTTAGCTTTCGATTAATAAACCCAAACAAGTAGGTCACTGACAAAAGTAATGTACCTGACGTAAGACAGAACACCTAATAGTAACAATAATGATAGTAATAACAATACGTAGTTAAGTAAATAATCTAATATGTATTTGAAAAGTATTTAAGATTTAATATATATTAAAGAAGATTTAAGATTTATAGAAAGATTTAAAATAATAGTCCTTAATTAAAATATTTAATTTAATCATGTTAGAATTTTTTTAGTGACATTAAAATAGCAGTGTTTTTTTTACAATTTGAAAACTTCCTGATCGTTGTTCGTTGAAAATAATTAAATTACATATAAATATGGATTGGTTATCCCCAACAATTCAAAGAAATATGTTATGATTATCCCATACAGAGTCTTGACCGTGTATTTATTGGCCGAGTTGAGACATAGGAGTACGGAATTTGAGCAATGATTTTATTTAAAAAATATATGTATGTTTATATAATCATTTCAATAGGTTTATTACCACCACGTTTTACCATATACTTGTCCAGGCTACTCACAGCCTTACACTATTGGAATTGGATTGAGTAAATAAGAATATTTATTAAGAAAGGTACTCTCATTTATGTGTAAGGAGTGTGGGAAGCTACTGGTGTATAAAACAAAACACATTATTTAACAACATTGATATTCTTCTAATTTCCTCTAAATTTAACCTTCCTCATCCTTAACTCATTAATATACTGCATAAACCCATAGCCCGAAAGAGTAGTAAGGTAAGGCTCTAAGTATATATTTAACTCACATTTGAATCTGCTATCTATGTCTAAGAATATATAATATTTATGATTTTGATACATATATATGAAACTAATAAAGATTTGTCTTTCATTGGGGGGTGGGTAAATTATTTCATCATTTCCAAGAGATAAAATATTTGTATGATTTTAAATCTCCTAGATTCTAGGCTACATACTCCTTAATCAACTTAACTAGTGATAAAACTAGCAAAATATTTTAATCCCCTATCCTGATACTTTTATAGCCCCTTACCCCTAACAAAAAAAAACCCAAACCAGCTACCTATACCGGATAGCCTGCATGTCGTTGCATGACATGGATTTCAACTCTTCGACCCTAGGGGTTCCACAGAACGAGCGTACGGGGTGAGGGGGACAGGAGTACCACGATTGGAATACTAAAAATCTCTCAAATGACATCCCTCCTGACCCCACTAGTCTGTGAGGTATTTTCACAGAGTCTCTAAAAATATGAAAAGCGCAAGATTTGTTTGTAGGAAAACATTGACTTTCGAATGAATATGTAGGTCTTTTTTTTTCTTACCATCCATCTTTCCATTTTAGAAATAAGTGCTGAAGGAGAAAGAAATTTCTCATTGATGAAATTGATAAAAAACATTTCTGCGTTCAACAATGAGGCAGCACAGACTGTGGTCACGTTCACTACTTTCAATTTAAAATGATATTAAAAGCGATAATTGACGACATACTTTCTTATGTCTCACATGCAAAATGTTGCAAATTGAACCATTAAACATTAAATTGAAAGTATCTACTAGAACTACACTACTGTAAAAGCGAAGACTTAAATTTTGTTTTTGTCATTCAAATATCAAAATAAATATTGTTTTAAATTAAAATTTGCTTTTTTTATTCTTATTTTGAGTTATTGTTTTTCTGCGTATTTCTTCATGTGAAATATTGTAGGACTTGAAACGTTTCATAGGCCATAGAAGGTGTTCGTGGGCTCTAGACACTGTGCTTAGTTATCCTAATCGATAAAGCTGTCTTGATTAGGTATGAGGAAGGTAGAGTATAAAATAAATATACCTGAATTTTCTTTGATAAAGAGTGGGAAGCCAATGAGGAGAAACAACCCTCAGTACTTTAAACCGTTATTCGATATATGAACTGTCCATCGTGGGTGGTCTGGTTAATTCCAAAGTAATCCCTTAGAGCATTCGATCACTTTAGTGATTAAAACCATATCAATACTTTTCTTACAAAAATAACATTTATGAATACTAACAGTCTTAATTCTTAGCGTGGGGATCTAGGGAGCGCGAGAAAAGGCCAATGTTATTGCAGATTTTTTTTTGCCTTACTAAATAAAAAATTGCTTTAGTACAAACATAGAACAATTATTTTCACATTATAATGTCGACTGTTGTTGAATATCTGTCATAAGCTTAGTGGCATTAGATAAGAATCTTTTTAAATAAAAATAAAAATGTGTCATTAAATTCTAGGACATTTTGACAGATATTCAAGAACTGTTAATAGCCCCCTCTGAATAAAATTGAACGCTTATGTTTTACTGAAGCAATATTTAATCTACCCGCTTCTAAACCTGTCGTCGACAGGTTGATTTGAAGTAAACAATGAAATGTCAGAAGTAGGCAAAAAATGCTATCCAATGATACCTTATTCATCGGTGTAGGTTTTTTATTAGTTGAGAAAATGGGATGTTGACAACAGAAATAATATACAGGATTGTTACCAACTAAAGTTCTTATATAAAAACTAGCCTTACCAAATACCCATATTAAATTTAAGCTCTTGAGAATAAAAGTGTTGTACACACGTTCTCGATACCTTTCTAGGGTATTCTATTTGTAATAATTGAGTAAACATTAGAATGGTAGAATTTAATTGATATATTTGTACACCCAGGCGATATTCAAACTCTGACCTCCCCAACATTAATAAACCAGACCAGACTCCCACGTATGTTAGCGTAAATTAAATCTGTTGATAACACGATAGCGCAGCAAAAGAAGTGTTCTGCATATTATACCAGAAACGAACGAATAAACGATCACTTTTTTGTGCAACTGACTTGTTTTGGTGGCTACGTGGTCTAAGGCGCTATACTAATAATAAACTGGACTTCCGATGACAGCGAGATCATGGTTTGAACTAGGTCAGGTTTAATGAGGGTGATTTTTACTAAATGGTTTTCAATTCTCTTTCAATGCGAATGCCTCTAAGAATCAACCTTCATCATCACCAACTCATAAGAGTAATTATTGTTTAATGACATATGCGTATAAGTAGAGTGGGTACAAAGGCGTGGTGCTAAAAAAAAGTTGTGAAATTGGTTATTTAAAAAAAATGTGTAGCAGTGTTAGCCTAGTTGGTAGGTCTTGTTTGGATATAATCAGTTAATAAGGAAAATTCACATTAAATACCGAAGTTAAAAAACAAAATATTTTTATTATTACAGTTTAACTTTATTTAGACTCGACTACAAAAGCTAATTGCACTTGCGAAATCTACGGGGCTGTTTTTTTTAAGGTTGAAAGTGTTAGAGACTCTATTATTTTATGTAAATCAATTTTTGACATTATCATGATAAATCTTTCCCTTTTACACCCTCCTCCCTTTCCCATCTAAAAATAAGCTGTCCCACCTAAAGGGGTCTGATAAATCTCTCTACGTCGGGGTTTCTATAGGAGGTGAAACTATGAAGGGGTTGTTACCGAGTTCGTAACGGATTTGGGGGTGTTTGGGAGGGTTGGAGGGAACTGGTAGGTAAGAAACTGGGGTAGTAAGATACTCTAGTGGTGGCTCTACGTAAGATGGTAAATATGTCAAGCCATGAAATAAAGCATAGCTTGGCATTGTGGAGGGTAGCTTAATATCTTAGTTGAAAATAGTGGAGTTGGACGTTAATAAGTTTACTAGGTTAGAGATAGATGTAGAACATCTTTTGAAATAATATCATTATATTACCTTTTTATTTTAAATAAATTGTTTATATATTTAACTAAAAAATCCACTAATACTTTTTAAAGTATTTAAAAATAATAGGCTTAAGATTTTATCAATAATATTACATCTTAATATATTTTAATCATAGCCTTATTTTAAAATAAAAGTTGTACCAAACACATTTAACTAAAAACAATAATATTAAAATATACACCTTCCAAAAATAAACAGTATTAAATATACATAGCTTAATTTTAGTGGAATTTCAATAATAGCTTGTTTCAATGCTTTGGGAGCCAGTTCCAGATGAACTAGTGTGGGATTATTATTTAATTACTGTATATTTACATGCTTTTTTCCCACGCAAGATCTATTAAATTTACCTTTAATTTTTTTTTACCTCACATTGTTTCATTAAATTATCTCAATTAAATTTCTTATATTCCACCTAGTGGCACCAAGCCATAATAATTATATAGTCTAGTTGGATTTAAATTATATTAAATAAATGTTTAATGTTTTTAAATTAATATATGATAAGAAATATGGAATTTTTTAAACTTAAATAGAAGACTTTTTAGATAAGATATTTAAATTAGGTAATTACAATAGTCTTAGGAAACCATATCTAATCGGACTGCTTTGTTTAAATTATACTTGGTCATGAACTTGGTTTTGAATTTTAGGCATATCATTGCAGTTGGTAGCTATGGGCCCTAATATTAATTTTTTCCCCATCCCATCGCAAGCATTATTTAGCTTTTCCAAAAATAAAATGTGTTTATTTTAACTTTAATTGTGACTATAACCATTTGATTAATCTATCAATATTAATAATTGTAAAAATAATAATGCCTTCCACTTTCATAACCAAATTATATAGGTCTTGAAAATAAATTGTTCCTAAAAGGTCAAGTTCTAGAAACAAAAATAAATATATTATCTGAAACATATGATATATTTATACTTTCAAAATATGAACTAAATATTCATATAGTAAAGTTAAAATTTTCAATAAAAATAACCAATAGTAATAGGAGGAAATAATTTTTTTTTAAAAGTCATGACACAGACAACGCTAAAAACCTGCTTTTAGATGCGACTCCATACCAAGCAAAGAGAAGTGATGGATGTTTGAAGTAGATAGCTTTGACATCCTTCTCTTTTATCAGTTTCATCTGCACCCCCACCTACCCTCCCTTGAATAAAAAAAAAGTGCTGTGACATACGGAAGCGCCAATCCGACATCACAACTGCGGTGGAAACTTAGCTAGTGTTAGGGTAATTCACGCTCCGAAGGTAGGGAAGGGAAATGCACAAAAAAAAAGGGTGTGAGAGGTTTCAGAGGATCAGGAGGGATGATGGTAAAGGGTTTGGCGAAGGGGAAGGTATGTAGGGAGGGAATAACGGGGGGATCCGAGCTCTTGCGGTGGTCAACCCACCGTAATTCCATCATCGCTGGACCGATGTGTTGCGGCTTCAAATATTTAAGCGGTTTAAATTCGCTTTGATTGTATTCGATCCTCACACCTTCGTTGCACCGTATCTATAGCGCCCGCTAACATCGGAAGTGGTCGGTCCACTAACAATGCCGCTAGCTATCGACCACCGGCAGTATTTGTTCGATGACACTAGTCTTGTCACCAGCAAGTCCAAATTTACTGCAACCGCCAAGATGATCCTGATTCCTGGACACATATAGACTGAATAATATCATCTCAAAGGTAACATGGTTAATACCTAGAAACGGCGTTGTAATTCTCTGGTTTTCATGTGGTCAAACTTCCTTCAAATAGATGACCAATTTCACAACTGGAATGTTGATATAGTCAATGGCACTCATATAAAAATACACAATTTAATTTACTTTATTTTGACACGCTTCGGTGGCCGCATGGTTTAGCGCGCTACTCTCGCAATAGAATAGAATGCTGATGACGGGAAGATTAAGGTTCGAATCTCATTCGGGTGTACTAAAGGTGATACTTCTAAAATGGTATTCCGATTTCCATTTACTCAAAAGCGGGTAAATATAACCTTCCTTACCCCTTTAACCATGCGAGTAAATTAATAACTTTGCGTATAGCTTGAACGTATAGTAAAGCACAGTGCTAATAAAAATATTATCGTATTCCTATCTAATATTAAAAATAATAATTACTGAATAAATGGTTGAACTGGTGCTCTAGGAGTAAGGTGTCGGACTCCTGTGCTTGGGTCCGGGGCACAATCATTGGTCCCGGCATAGATTTATCTGATTATCAAACCCTTCTTTCACCTCTGATAAGACGTGTATTAACCACAACTTGTGAGTGTGTTGAATGCCAGGCCCCCACCGTGGTTCGGATTCCACGTTAAACTCTAAGTCCTCCATTTCATCTCACAATCACCCTACCGTTACAAATTAGCGTAAGTGCGTATAGCCCGAACGGGTAGTAAGATGCTGTGCAATAATAATAATAACAATAATAATAATATTGAATGAATGCTGTTGTTTTATTATTGTTTCGTGTAGTAGACCATTATTTAAATACAAAAATTTATTTTAGGTTTTGGTATAGTATTTATACCCGAATTTATATGTAGCTATAATCCTGTCAATAGTTTTATAAAAAGTTTGCTATTAGAAGCCAATATTTATTAGTAGGTCAATGTGTGAATATTATACTATGTTCCGTAATGTTTATTTATTAATTGTTGGTGAGTTTTATGCACACACGTTAAAATATTTGAAAGGAAGATTTAATAAAACCCTCAGAAAAAAAAAGTTTCATGATGGTGGCTGTAAACCAGGTCCAGAGAGTTTCTTAAATTTGTTTTTACCTGTCACTTTTCCCCATGTATTGTTTTACTAATATAGGAATACAAAGTAGACCTTTTTCTCTTGTCTTAAAAGCAATTTAAAGAGAGAGATTTGTAAACAGTTAAATGAGAGGATGGTAGGTTTTTAGTTTTTGTAACAAAAAACATTTAAGGAATAAATTATTTGAATATTGATCCAGGTAGGAACAGTAGTTTAGTTTTAATAATTTAATGATTTGAAAAGCTGTAAAATACTACTTATTTGGAGAATAGTGACATTTGATAAACAAAATTATAAACAAGTAAAAATCCAAGACCAATTGTAGTCCTCGATGGTTTTGAGGTAGAATGCTCGCCTCAGGACCCGATGTTCGTGGGTTCAAACCCATCCGTGGTCGACGAATGTTTCTTAAGATATGGATATCTTTATCTCAGCTTCCTTCGAAGGTGAAGTTAGGCTGTTGGTCCCATGTCTATTGTGGTATTTAAAAGAAACTTTGAAGCTACGGGAAAATACGTTTCCCAGCAAAATGTGTAAGGTCTTTCACTCTCGCTTAAAGAAACTATTTTGTACTGATATAATCAGTCGGTACCTAAAATAAACAAATCCTAACCAAATTATGTTATGCCTTTGACCAATATTCATGAAGTTTTGATACTGATATATTAGTTCAATTAAACTAAATGTTTCTAATGAAAAATGTTTGAATTATTTTGGTCAGTTATATTTTTTGGCTATAAAAACTTCAAAAATATAGGCTTTCGAAAGTATTTTTTTTATTCCACTTAATGAGCCCATCTCCCCGCCATAATAAGAAATTAACTAAGTTTAGTTATAAATCTATAACTATATGTGGCACCTTGTTGCGATATTCTGTAGTATAATTTAGAAAACCGTTAAAATGAGACGATTAGACCATTTAACCATATTTTAAAAATAGAATATAGTTAAAAAATAATTATTTTTAAATGTTGATAGCTAAGCTATATTTTATTCACCGTAGGAATTACTCTCTGAAAGGTCTTTTTTCCTACCAATATCCTACTATATAGTAGATTTATGGTAGGGAAAAAGGCCTTTCAGAGAGTAATTCCTACGGTGAATGGAATTTATATTAATTTCACAATGGTCAAATTAGTAATGCATAAAACCGCCCTACAACACGTTTGCTACTTGAAGCGTAATCGTATGTATAATTTCCCGAACAATCTGCAGTGGTAGAGAGGCTTTTTAGAGGTCACCATTAGGCGAGATCCAAAACCAGTTATGGAGAATGTCTTGTAATAAGGGATATTTATTACAAAATAAAGACAAAAGATGTAATAATTGAAAATTTCTGATAAATCTTAAGAAAGTCTTTGCAAGCCTATCGTTTTATTTTTCGTATATGTATATATGTATAATGAGTAAAATAAATAATCAATTGTATAAAATGTTCGCTAAGTTTCTCAAGTTTATAAAAGGAGCTCACAAAAAAAACCACATTTATATCAATTTATTATGATCTTAAAATATAATTTTAAAATATTATTTGAATAATTTTAATGTTCTTATCATGCTGGGTACATTCAAATCCACGGTTATTAGGGTAGGAATAGTCTTGATTCAACTGGCCCAACCAACAAAAAAATCGTGAGTTGTCGCAAATACTTGGCATGTGGGTACTATCTATTAGCCTCTTTTACTCGCTTATGAACACTCATACCCGTGTATTGGTTCAGCCTCCCCCTTCCTCCCCTATTCGAGAAGCTGAGAGTAAAGGTGCAATACCTTAAGTCCCTTTCTTTATATAGTAAAGGGGCTTCCTACAATTGGTAAAAATTTATGGCTAATTAAACAAACTCTAATGTTAATTAATTACAAGAATGTTTTTTTTAATGATTCTGCAAAATAGTTTAACTTTAATTCGTGCATAGGTAAATTTGAACACTTAAACTTTTAAGTTAAAGACTTTATTATTTAAAAAACTTACAAGCTTTATTTCAGTTTCTTGATTCGATTTATCACACGATCGAAGCATTAAAATATTGTTAAGACTAGGACTTGTTAATTCATATATATGAATTTATTTTTCGGGATATGGAGGTTGTGTCTACTCCAGGGTGAATTACGTTTATAATATTCGTGGCGTAATAAAACCATTTAGATATTAAATTTCACATTAAATATTACCAATAAAATTGAAATTATTTTAAGTTATTACTGCTTCTAGCAACTTTAATATCTACTGTGGTTCCACAGTAGGAAAATAAAAACCTTTTAGAAACACTAGAACCATATTTAAACCTATACATTTCCTTTTCATGTTTCTTATAATTTTTATTTCATATGAGATTCTTCTGGGAGTCAACAACTTAATAGAAATATTAGTTAAAATATTGGGGGACCTGGCGGTCTAGGGGTTAGGTGTCAGACAACTGTGCTGGGGGTCCGGGGTTCAATCCCCGGTCCCGGCACAGATTTATCTGATTACCAAACCCTTCCTTCACCTCTGACAAGACGTGTATTAATTACAACTTGTGAATGTGTGAATGTGTGGAATGCTAGGCCTCCACGTTAGACTGTAGGTCTTCCGTTTATTCTCACAATCACCCTACCATTATATATTATCGTAATTCCGTAAGACGCGGTGCTAATAAAAAAAATATAAAATATTTATTTATAATTAATAATCTCATAAATTAATATAAAGTAAATGTTATGATATTATAGGAGAAAACACAAAAAATAATACTAACTATTTTTATAACATGCATGAAAGATTGGTATTGAATATTAAAAAGCAACCTTATGGAAATAATTAGGCACACAACCATAATAACATCAAGTTATGCCAATTGGTAGTAACATAAAACGTACAATATTTTTACTTGCTACTCGTAATTAAATAATTATTTTGAAATAAAGTTATACTTTTCATAATGTTTTTACCTTTGTGAAATGTATATAGAGTTAATTTTAATAAAAGAAATTATAATTATTTATACGGGTGAAATTCATTAGTTGCAATAAATATGTGTGTTCTGTTCTTTAATCGATGATAATTTTATGTGTACATTTAGAAATACCGTAGGACTAGACGAGCACTAATGTAAAATCAATCGCTCTGTTAAATGAAATCTAAAATTATAATTATGTTTTAAAATGTAATCATAAGGTGTATTTAGTTTATTCGCTCTTTCTACAGTTTAATTCGATTATTGTTTATTTTCTTTACTTCTTATAACTAATTTATATTTATATCAAACTCAAAACGTTTGCTAATGATGTACACTCCATTTATAATTAAAGTTATCAGTCACACCTTGACAAATTGCACCATGGCCATATCTTACAAGTTACACCATAATGGAACGATGCAAGATATGTTTATATTATTCAAGGTAAACGAATGTTACATTAAATATATAACTGCATGGCAACATACAATTATTAAAACTTACATTAAATAAATACTATTATATTAAATATTATAAAAATAATCTAAACTCATTTAATACGTATTGTATTTAAATGTTCATTCACAGATGTGAATCTTTAAATGTTATATTAAAATAAAATTGAGATAATATTTTTATCAACTATATTGACGATTATTAAAATTTATTATTTTCTGTAAAAATACGGTAGTAAAAGAGTATTTGAAGGTTACAAAAGTTTATAAAAAAGTATTATAAATATAATTTATAATATATGACCATGTCTTACTACACGTTCAGGCCATACGCCTAGGTACTAAAACTACGATAATGCATTAGGATTTTGGTAGGTTGAATTTATAGGAAGTGAAACCGAATTTGCGTGGAGGTATAGTGGAAAACAATTTAGGAAAAGCCACACCCAATTCATCCAAGTGAGGTTCAAACCTCGATCTCTCCATCCTCGGCAGTATACTCTACACAAAAATAGCGCACTAGTCAACTACGCCACCGAGGTGGGTATATACTTATACTTAAAGTAATGTAAATTCAGCTAAAACGTTAGATGGATAGTAGCCAAACAAATATATTTAAATTTATAATAAGTCAAATTGTATCAATCAATGTCAACTATAATACAAAATTGGGTTATCATAGGACTCCCCCATTTAGGCAAATACCTTTTTAATGCCATTTAATTTATTGGATAATCATTATACTATTATAAATCAAAATTTCTAGCTCACTCACTGACACCTACAAATGAAAAATAATAAGTTTTAACCCTGAAAAAATTCAAAATGGCGGAGCAACTTTAAAGTCAGTGTGGACCTTTTTTGGGGGTCTCTTGTGGCTAAACGGTAAGGCCTCTCAAAAAACGTTGCTGGAATTACATTAGTTTACATTTACTTGCAAAGAAAACTAAACGGCGTTTGGGGGGTGGAGCCCCTAACGAGAAAACCGAGTACAGAGAACACCACTCTTTGACAATCATTAAAACATTGGGTTTTTTGTTGTTGCATAAAGCATTGATTTTAATACTTACTTTGGAATAATACCACATTCAATTAGTTAATCCTCGGGTCCTTGATAGATTGGGGGTGCTCTATTTTAATTCATCGTCTGATCCATTGGACAGAATAAATCAATGAGACCACTTCGCTCACTCACTTTTTAACAGATAGTTGGAAGCTAAAATAAAATAGTAACAATACCAGCACATGACAAGCAGCTATTGGGAAGCATGTATGTCATTTATCAATACCAGACGGGTTTGAAAGAATGCCTTCATTTAGCTCTATAGTCATTTCAACAATTCTTTGATCTGTACAAGTTCAGATAGCTAAATCGTTTAATATATATTCTACAAGAATAAATTTTTTATTAGTGATATTTATATGTTAATTCCAAATGAATTGATGTAATCTTAAAAAGATTTTAGTTCCAAACATACTTTGGAACAATTTTATTTTTTTCACCACCTCTTAGTCCCCGTTCAAGTAATACGCTAATAAATTAATAATGCTTATGTTTCGCGGATTATAAAGGTTATATTTAATGGAAATGTACCCGAATTTACTTGGAGGGAGAGTGAACAACCATTTTAAAATAACCATCCTCACAACACCCTACCGATATTCGAACCTAGCTCTCCCCGTTATCGGAGGCAAGACTACTGTGGTAGTAACGGGTTAAGTCATAAAGCAACTGAAGCGGTTTTTAAATTCAATTAAATTATGAAAAATACATAAATCATTTTAAATTAAATTAGAACACTATTTTTCAACTTGGCATTTTAAATAGCTCCTTGTCCTTTTACTATATTTCGTTTATCCTTGAAAATATCGCTAAGAAAATAGGGTATCCTTTAAAGGTAGAAATGCCCAAATCACTTTGGGAAGGAAATAGTTTCTCAAAGTTGAAGTTCACAATTCATTTTGGGGGAGAAGGGGTGGATATTGGTCCTATCTTGGGGTCTAAAGCATTACCCAGTCCTCCTAAGTTCAATGGGTGATGAAGGTTAGACATGAAAGGGCGTTTATTAAAATGTTTTGAGATTTATCACTTTTCCTAAACGAAAATGCTTGTACACTTGCACTAAACATACATCCATATGTAAATACGTAGCTAGTCTGGATATGGGGTATGGAAAATGATGATTGTTTTAAGATAAATTTAAAGGAAATATATCTCCATTAGCATTGCGATGAGAAAATTCGATATTGTTTTAGAATGTTCTAAAACTGTGATTTAGGATTTAGTAATCATTGGGAAAATATATTTTGAACATAAATAATTACGATATCCGTGCTTAAAAATATAGAGCTATTTTACTCTAAAAAACCTTCTTTATTTAATAGATCCTATAACATCATTGAAAGATTTTATTCAAAGTCCTAGCTCAAATATAAGTATAGGGTTGAAATCATGAGTGTAATAGAGATAAGGTTTATTTACAGGCATTTTTGTTAAAGATAATCATATAATCTAGGTTTTTTTTAATATTAACACATTGCTTCTGGCTGAATTCAGAGTAAAGACGAAAAGCAACGGCTTATGAGAAGTTAATGTATTACTTGGTCCTCATAAATTAATTTACTAAGGGGACACTTCGTCCTATGTTTCTCCATGCTAACGTATCTACCTTTACTCAGAAACAAAAAAAAAGAGAAGATATTACTGTGTGTTTCTTTCTATAGAATTTTATATAGAAAGATAGTCTCTTAATACAACTTTAGATAGGGTGATTTTTATTTATTATGAATATAAGATAAACCTTAACTCTTAAAAAAATTTGGAAAATGTATAATTGTTTTATTTCTGTCATGTTTAATTTGAAATATAATTTTAAAAAACTCTCGTTTAACCTTCCATTGTATTATGGACAGCATACTTTAAAAATTGAAAACTCATATCACTTATACATCTTAAGAAAAAGTAACATAAGTGAGTAAAAATATTATTAACGAGACAATATCAAAACGCAAAAAAAAAAAAAGTTTCTAGCTCTTCTTATTTTGCACATTAGTGCATTCCTGATGCATACGATGGCTTCTCTAGGTCTTCTGCTTCTTCTAGTAGAATTTCCAGTTTTCTCGTTGCCAGACTTCTTTTTGGTCTTATGTTTTTTTTCTATTTCTATCCACCTCTTATCCAACTTTACCATAATATTAACACAGTTTTTCCCAATTCACTGTATTGTTTGACATTTAGTAATATTTCCACTGTTGAAGCTACAGACAGCAAACCACCACAATAAACACCAAAATAATGACACAAACTTATACCACAAAATAAACAACTAACTAAATATAAATAAACAAATCACAACACCTGACTTACAAAGAAATTTCACAGATTTTGTAAAAGTAAATGTGGAATTGAAAACATGACATACGTAAATTTTATATTGAGATAGATAAATAAATAGATGTATTTATGATTATAAAATTTTGATCGCTAATAAAGATCGAAATAAATAATATTTACCTAAAATAGATAGTTTGGAGCACGTAATCAGTTACGTTACAAACCGGCGTTCTCAAAAACTGGGTTGTAAAGCATCTTCTAATATTTAGAATTTACATATATTAATTTTAGTTACACCATTTTATGCAGCAGATTTCATTCTATATTAATAAATAATAAACTCAAATTCGACAACTTTTCAATTTTCTGTTGTAGGTCGTCGCAGTTATTTAATAATAAATATTTTTAAAATCCAAATTAAACATATTATTTTATGATGCACATAACTCAATAGTTTCAAATAGAAAGTTAGTTCTCAAAAAAGTTATTTTCAAAGTTCGATTACTAAAAATTGAGAAATATTTCCTTAGCTAGTCAATATTAACAATATTCCCATGTGTATACGTGCATATTATAAGAATATAATATTTATTTTATTATGATATTGCTGAAAATAGTATTTTGTATGGTTACAGCTGGGAATATATATATATATATATATACAACTTAGGCTATATTATATAAGTAAGTTTGAAAAAATAATCCTGAACAAGGGAATCGAACACTTAGTTTAGTACGTAAATAATAAATAGAAATGAAAAATTCTACCTGGAAACTAAATTCAAGACCTTTTACCCTTATATTGGTGCATTGATGCGCCACCATTGAGCAATAACGGTTGTGTGCGTTACGAATGTTCAATCAAAGGCAATACTTAAACACATCACGAGATCTGCATTGATCTACAAGGGATTAATGACCTTGAAAAATGTATCTTTCTTGATTATCTCAGTAGTTAAGAATTGGCTCACTAAGCCAATGCTTCTGCGTTGAATTTCCATGTAAAAGCATGGTATTTCCAAAAAAAATGTAATCTAGTCTTTAGTTATCACTTTGACTGATGATGAAATTTAGAGATTCGATCATTTCAAAGAAGCTCTGTTTGAGCTATTGATCCCGTCGTAAAACGCAAACTAAGCGGGAAACTTTATTTTTCTTCTCGGGAAATATGTTTTATTGAGGCGTATGAACAGGCTTCACTTTGAAACTTCCTTAGAGGAGTATTTTATTTTATAAGGAGATGACATGTCATTCTTGTTCGTTCATTAATGAAGCGAGGAAAAAGACTCAGGTCTTATCTTTAGCATTTCCCTTTTATTTTATTTCCACGGTGTTTTTTTTCTGTGGCTTTTATTTTACCCACACGTTGATCTGCCTTCCTCTCCTTTTCATCCCAATCTTTCTTTTCAATTCGTTCTATATACAGCCTAGGATTTGCCTTATCGCCAAAGATGTAAAAATCTCACTAGGCTTTTAGTTTTAGCTTTGTGTCCTACTACAGGTTCGGGCTATACGCCTATGTACTAACTACGTTAATGCACTGTGGATCAGAAAGGCTTAATTTAGAGAAAGTGCAACCACACTTGCTTATAGGGAGAGTGTAACACCATTTAGGAAAAACCATCCTCAGTGCATTCGACCTGTATCGAAACCCAATTAACCCGTCTTCGGTAGTCTAGTCCAACACGAGAGTAGCAAGCCAATATTAATTCTGCTATAAGTGGGAAACGGTCTTGTTCTTCTATTAAAAAAATGAATAAAGCTATTTAGAGAAATACTTTTCAACTCTTCTTACTCTTCTACATAGAGGTTTTATCTAATCAAGAAAACACTGTTTATGCAAATTATTTATAAGATAAACGTAATCAAGTTTATTCTATAAAAAAACTTTTAACATGGACCATACAAATACATCATTGGGAACCTTTACAATAGCTCAGGTTTGGACGTAATAATAGTAATAAAATGAAAGACAATGGTTGTCAAGTCAAGGGCTTTACCTGAACAGGATATAAAGGGGGGAGGGAAGGCGGAGTAGCTGGGCTTACAGAAAAAAAAATGTAAAGATAGTGTGAATGCCCAAAAGGGGTTTGGGAGGATAGGAAGAGGTGCTTCCGAATACAGAGCAATCTACCAAGAAGCTACTGAACTTTTTCAACAGTTTGGATATGATTTAGTTTGAAAATATAAAATTTTGTAAAAAATAGTTATTATAAATATTGGTCGTGTTAGATAGAACATTATCTTATTCTCTATAATAATATAACTTCAAAACTATATTCTTGTATTTTATGATTAATTTAATTGTAATTTAATTGAAATAACGTATTATTGAAAAAAAGTAAATATTTACTTGTAACTTTGTTTCATTAATATAGTTCATTTTAAATTTACAAATTTAACATATTAAAAAAAACGCATGTTGTTACTATGTATAGGTTCTGAGAAATAGGCTCTACGACTTTATCGTTCTTATATAGTACTAGGTGTCCATTCGAATCTTAACGAGCTCTAGTTTGGTTGAAATGTATTATAATCGATGGAAGTTGGTGTATAATGCACTCCATAAAATAATTTTAAAAACAAAACTAGAATGGATTGATTAGTTTCAATTCTGTTCATATTAGCTGGTTTTTACACTTTGGTCTTCAATTCAATCATATTATTGTGGAATCTAATGCATGGCATCAAAGTAAAAATAAGGGGGATAAAAAATAAATGAGGGAGGGGGGTTGGTTTATTTGTTGGGATGGGAGAGAAGTAGAGAGGAAATGAATGATTGAGTTCTTTTATGCGAAAAGACGTCTTTTCAAGTCAAGCGGCTTGAATTCGTGCAGTCGGCTGGGTGTTCACGGGAAAGTTGTTTTTTATTTGAAAGAGGATCCTAACGTCACCTCCCTCACCCTCCTACAACCCATTGATAGATGCCATGTTAATGTGACGACCATGTGGAGGTAGCGAGATAACTGGGAAATCGATATTTTACGTTGAGGTGGGAACACGGATGAGCGAGTAAGACTAATTTATTATGTTTCGTTCGTGGTATTTTATTTATTTATTACTGATTTGTATATTTTCATATATGACAAATGCATATTTGTATTAAACATTTTAATATAAGAATATGTACTTTTTTTAACAAACTTGTGGCATAAATTAAGTAGTTCAAAGAAACTTAATTTGTAATTTTTAAATACCTTTATATGCCAATTTAAATTAAGTTAAAAAAGGTGTATTAATTTTTTTAAATAAGGAAGCTTATTAGCATAGTATCTAATAATTATAGTTTCAAGAGGAAATACTAAACGCACTGTTTTCTTATCTTGTATATTTATTACAATATTTTATATTGGTGATAACACTTTCAATTTCCCTTATAATAAAATAATTGTTGATAAGATTTTACTAAATATATCTGAGCGTTGCCTTTCTTCCCACAATCGACTTAATAATATGTATAGCGTAGCTTCCTCTGTCAGTCTACTTTATATAATGATGTGATTCTTTAACTCCCCCCGTCCTGTAAAATTAAGGCTGAGAAAACTAGCTTTAGAGGAAGTGCACATGCCTTAGTGGTGAAATTATGATGAGGTAAGCCGCAAGCCCCTGTGTCATATATATCTAGCCAGAGATTTAAATTCAGAACCTCCTGTTTATCATGATATTGGTAAGATTAAAAACACTTATGGTAAGGGCTAGTTTAATATTCATATTTAATACGCCTAAAGTGGGAGTTGATACCAAATACAGGACAAAACCTACCAAGGCCATAACGGAAGGGCCCGTTTCAAATGAGAAACGGGACCATTCTTTTCGTGTGTAGGTAGGTGTGATCTTTTATTTAGTATATCACTGCATTTTAGGAATAATACGGACCTGTTTCATCAATTGAGAAAGTCTAAATTGGGACATTAAACTAAATACAATACGATACCTACATCAATGGAATGGACCAGTTTACTATATAAAACTGCGCCATTCCATTCTGATCTGCTTAGATGTCATCCTGTATTTAGTATAGTGCTGCATTTGATATGTACTAGGTTTGACTATTATACTAGCCCCTATATCTGTAAATAAATCATTTTGTGTACAGTAATTGTATGAATTGTTGTTTGGTTGAGGGTTCTGATGTCTGGACCAAATTTTCATCATAAAATAGCTCACGTCACGGTTTCACGTCACAAGGAATATTAACAGATGGAATTCAGCAAAAATCTGACTTCTAATAAAATATTTGTTAGGTGTTATAATATGAACAAATAGTTCGTAGGAATATAAATAAAAGCTTTAAGATCACTAGATTTAATTGGTATACGGAGCAAAGGTCGGTGATAGATTACATTCTCTTAAATGAAGAAATGTAAAAATTGTAAAGGTTGAATGGAAAAGGTTTAAGAACAGTTTTTTTTGATCTGCAGAGAAGGTATGTGGGAGGAAAACTGATTAAAAGAAATTGAAGGTGATATATAAGTGGAACAACAGGTTGAAGGAAGCAGTGTAGGAGAAGAATAAAGAGTTAAGAAATAGTTAAAAGAATTGGAATGAGGAACACAGGAAGAATATAGAGAGAAGAAGAAATGAGACAAGTGAGTGGTACGGGAAGCCAGGAAGTATTGGATGCAAAAATTGTATTGAAATGCTGGAACTTGACGTGGAAGTAATTAATAATTTGTTATATAGCCAGGTAAAAAACCGCAAGAGAAAGCAAGGATACGAAGTTAGAATGATAGATGGAAAAGGAAGAACGTTGAAGACAGGAAAGCAATATACTAAATTATGGATTTTATTTTTTAAAAGGATAATAAACCTGGAATAGTAAATGAATGAGGGCTAAACATAGGACCAGGAAGAAACGGTAGAAGAGAAGGAAAGAAGTCCCACATGGAAAAGGTGGAGAAAGTATTATATAAAATATAATAATGAAAGTCTTCGGATGTGAATGAGCTGATTGTGGAGAGAATAGCTACAGATGAACAAGTGTACAATGTTTAGACAGGATGCTCTAAGTGATTATAAGGATAACCAGGTACCATATAACTGATAAAATGGAGTTATAATACCTAATTTCAAGAAAGGAGACTGGAAGAGGTGTATATATTATATGGTGATAGAGCTGCTATGCCACTGTATAAAATATATGAGATGATACTGGAAAATAGAATAAGAGATACAAATTAAGGAAGGTGGAAATAGGAACCGGACGGATTTAGTGAGCAGAAGTCTACAATAGACTTGATCTTTGAGATATGACAACTGATGTAAAGAAGGTATTGATTTAGGTAAAACTTGTTAGTTGTATTTATGGCTGTGGAGAAGACATATGATAGCGTTGATGTAAATAATGTTTGGAAAGCAATGGAGGAGGCTAAAGTTGAAAGAGAAGTTTTAATGAGTGCTTAAAGAATGGATGAAGATAACATGTGTTTTGTAAAGATGGGTAGAGCTGGGATGGAATGGTTCCAATTTCAAAATAGAGTGAAGAGACAATATTTATAATGGCAATGTAAATGGTGATTAAAAAAGTGGCAAGAAAACTCAGGGAGGAAAATTGAGAGATATGATGATTGCTAAATACTTAATTGTATGGTGGAAGAAGGAAGAGGATGTACAGAAACGGCTACATGAATGGAATGAGTAAGTGTATGTGTGTGTAATAAAACTTATCATGGCAAAGTCTGAAGTAAGTGATGGTGATGACAAGAAAGAGAAGAACGCCTAGTAAAGTTGGATGTTATATTGAGAAGAGTACATCAGTGTTAGTTGTTCTATAGGTCTGTAAGAGACCTGCCATGAAGAAGAGAAGGGCCCTGAAAGTGTAAGGAAATGTTGTACAGGACGTACTATGTACCTATTGTCCCAAATTCAGCAGAAACATAGACAGTGATAGCTGTCACGTAGATGTACAAGATTAGGAATGAAGTTATCCGAGAAATAGTGAGGGTACTGGGAGTATTATAGGTAGTAGAGGAAGCAAGATTGAGATGGTAGGAGTATGTATTGAGAATGGAGAACAAATGAATTTCGAAGAAAATAATGAAAATTAAGTATAAAGGAAAAATACCGCAAGTGAGCCCATGAAAGAGATAGGAGGAGCAGATAACAGCAAGTGTGCAAGTGAGAGTAATGTAAGCAAAAGGAGGAAAAATTGTGGGAGAATAGAGGAGGATGGAGGCATTTTACTAAACTTACCCAGCCAAAGTGGTTAAACATCGATGATGATGGTTATAAGATGAGGGGCTGTACGCAGTGTGAGGTCGCATGTGCAGCACTCAATCAAATAATCTAAACCATTTATTGAAGCTTCTTTTATCAACTGAGTATTTGTTTGTGTAACCTAGTGTACAGATTTTTAAAAAGTCTATAACAAAACCTGGTAATAATTTAACTTAACTTTATCACTCATAATATCTATAGGTTGCTAAAGTCATTAAAATAGTTCAAGAAACGAGTTTTCGGGTATTATTTGTCATTTGAGACTTAAGAATTTTGGACATTTATATTAGTTAACTTAATCTTAGAACATAAGAAATACATACAAGTAAAAATATAAAAACTTACCCCTGCTGGTGGTCTAAATTTCAAGCTAATTTATTTGGGTTTGTTGATGATGAGGTGGTAGTAATTAAATCAATATCAGGGTGTATTGAAGGTGTTTATTCCTAAATGGTTATTCAATCCCTTCAAATTATGCAGTGGTATCAATTATAATTAAATCACTCCTCAAATTTATTTTAAGCTGAGTCTTTATAGCCATTTTAAGAAAATACAACTTTAAAAAACCAGTCATCCAAATAGCTAAGGACATTTTATTTTATAAATAAAGTTAAATTCATAATTTTATCTTAAGACATAGCCATTAAACAACTGAATTTAAAGTTTAAAAGAAATTTTTTAAACTATTCCCTGTGTAGTCCTATGAACATACAACCAGAAAGATATGGGAGCATAGTGGTAAGACACCTCTTTTGGGTTCAGAACATTTTAAAACATCAAGATTCATTTTAATATTGAGACAAGTAAGAACATATTGTAACCAACTAATATTATTTATCCACACTAGAAGGTAAAAACTAGCATTTTTCACACACAAACTGAACTGGAATAAATGTGTTTTATTTTGTATATCTTGGATTAATTTTTTAGTCACTCGTAAGAAGATTAATTTATTATTTCATTTGTGTTCTATGGGTGGGGAGGTTTTATTTTGTAATCCGGCCGAAAGCAGCAGGCGTGGTTTTGTACAAGTGATTCATTAATCTATATATTTTTAACTATCCCCCCTCAACGTTTATATGTGTACATTTATTCTAAACTACCTTGAATAAATGATTTTGTAAGATAGCCTTTGTGTTAAACATGTCAACTAAAATATAAGTCATTGGTACTTGATATATCACTACGTGTAATAATATTTTTTTCGTGTACCATATCTTACTATCCATACATCCTATACATATTGCTTGCGAATAGGAAGATAGAAAGTTTGAAGAAATTTATTCACACCTATTTTGTAAAATATTGAAAAACATTATAGGAATAGAACACCATTATTACATCCACAAAAATTTGAACCTTTTTATAACAAGCATTAAAAAGCCAGACTGTAATTTTGAAAGCCCTATGGACAGCACCTCATGGCCAGCGCTTCAAGAATTGGTAAATTAAACATTAAAATGTTTTCCAACTCCGTCTTACTAAATCTTCGGGCTATACCCGTATGTATTAATTATGCAAATGTGCTATGGATGAGTAAGGTTGAATTTAGGGTAAGTGTGCGTTTATTTGCATAGAGTTAGAGTAGGGAACTATTTAGGAAAGATCATCCTCAGTTCACCAAAGTGGGCTTGAACACAGATATTTCTGCCATTGTTAGTCTTGTCTATTACGAAAGTGACGCCTTAAACCACACGGCCACTGGAGTGGTTGTTACATCAATTACATAATTATTTGACTAAAGTATTATCCTATGGTAGTATTCATGATAAAGTTTGTGTTTAATCTAGATCATTGTTATAACCACCATCTTTATAACAATATTGTACATGCTTATTTTCACTTGTAGTGAGTTTAATACAAACCCACCGTGGTACAAATTGTTTGTAGTGTGACAAACATTTCAACAGTCACCTCGTAAAAGCAAACACCGTTATTTGCTACTTTCACACGATACGCTAGGGCCGTTTGTTTTGTTTTTTTAATACTTACCTTCAAGAAAAACGAATTAAAATTTCTCATACAATAAATTCCCACGGAAAATTTAGCAAAACTGCTTTGAAAACCAAAACTAAATGCTTTAAGTTTGCAAAGCTATATGATATTATGTACAAGACTGCAGCCTGCTCAAATTGTATTTATGATAACAATACAATATTTTAAACTTGATAAAGCCCGGTTCGCATATTATATTTCCAAAAATGATTATATGGGAAATACAAATGACTGAGCTAGGAGATTGAATTTCGTTGACAAATAGGTATACTCAGTTTTCATGAAATTTAGCAGTCTGAGCGTTTCCAACTGGACTATTAACTTATCTTATTAGCTTCAGTACAATTTGAAAACAAGGAGCTTAGGAAGATATTATTTTTATCCAAAGAGGGATAAGGATACTGGGGGGTGTAGGAAATAACATAATAAATTAGTTATATACACATCACAATACAGTGTTAGACTAATCAAATCTCGTATATTATGATCGGCAAGATATGCAGCGTGATTGGAATAATCTATAACCACATTCAAAGTACTCAATGGTAAATACAATGGGTATAAGCCATGGAAAGACCTAAACGTGGTTGGGAGGATAGCATTACAATTGATATGAAAGGAGTAAGTAATTTATAACGTGTACAGCCCAATTTCAATTGGAAGGCCTTTTCTCTTACCAGAACAATTGTATAGTGTTAGGTAGAAAGGGCTTTCAGGAAGTTCTTGGTAAAAATCGGGTAACACAGTGAAGGTATTTTTATTTGTTAATTTTATTCAAAAGTTAAAATGGTGTTTTGGTCCTAACTTGGCCGTTCTACGCCTATATAATTGGCTTATTTAGATTGTCATATTTTGTCTTATTAATGAAAAAAACATACGTTTACTATCCTACTGTGTTCGACTAATTGACAGAGGATAGTGGTATTCAACCCTTTTTTATTGTACCCTTGGATTTAATAGTTATTTAAATTAGTACCCCTAAAGTATTTGGTGTGTTAAAAGTAAGTTAAACCTAATATAAAATAGTATAAACTATGTTTAGGAAAGAGAGATAGAAAGCTCTATCAGATCGCATATCTTTACGACCAAGTCCTGTGTGGTTAACCCTAAAGCTGGCCCTGATTATTCAGTATTTATCAACAAATAATATATATATTATATATATTCTATATATTATTTTATATGCATGAATACTCTTAATTCCACATTATTTTTTGCTGTTTGTTGGATATATATATTATGCATATATATAAATATTAGTTGGAAATATATATATTTCCAACAAACAATACACACAACAAAAAATAAGTTTGAATTGAGAGTAATTTTACTTTAGAGGGGGGGGAGAGAGTGAAAAACTTTCCTAATTAAGCCTACATCTAACTTACTAAATATTATAAACAGATATCATTAGTAAATTGCCTTACTGACAGTAAATTTCCTATGATGCCAACATTTTTAAACGCAATTTTATTAAGTAGAGTTGTTTTTTTTCTTAATTTTGATAACGTTACAGAAACAAAGGATCTTGAAACTTGACACATTCTAAATCCCCATTACAAACAACCACAACAACAACCACAATATAAACTTGTTGATCCCATCCAACTAAGCGATAATACCCATTAAAATTATTAATTGCTTTCAATAGAGCTTTCAAAAGCTTCGCCACCTTCTACTTCTAGACAAACAAGGGGTGTGTTTGTACATATCATGAAAAGAGAAATGGGTGGAGTAATGGTTTGGGTCGAATGGTGAAAGGGTCAATAGGTGGGGGTGGTGACGCAGAAAACACTGGCGTCCTAAACATGACGGCCAAAGCAGCTCGACGAAGATGGAACACCCTAGCTCTCTCGAATCACTTGAGGTGTCTCGGATGACACCGCATTGTTTGGCTCGGTGGTAATCTTGGTAAGTGCTCCTGGCCGCCTCCTCGTCTACCCCGGCCCTAGTGTTACCTTAGCCAACCCTCCTGACCTCCCATACGTCGAAGAGTCAGAAGGACGTCATAAAATATATTTTGAGATTTTACTTAAATATGAAAAACTCGCTGAAAAAATTTGACTTTCACGTTTATGTGTTTTTTAAATTTATCTAAGACATATTCACACTTATAAGAGTCGATTCACTGCTAAAGTGGTGATAATTGACAGCTAGGAAAGTTGATCATATATAATTTAATGTACCGATTTACCAAACCACATGACCTGCAAGACCATGAGTTGTTATTTTTTACAGTAATAAACTTTCAAAATAAACATTTCATATATGATTATATTTTTCTTTTAACTGTTTGTACATTATTGAAATACAAAATTAGATAAATAATTGTTGTGATGTTCCTACTTTTTGTAAAAACGGCTTCAGTGATTTTCTTAAAATTTCTCTACAAACAAGAGCTATTAAAATACTGCATTCTCTTCACAAATTAAGATGGTGAACCAAATGAAACGAAAACCGTCGGTGGTGTTAGGTTGTGATTATGCGCATTTGTTTTCAAAATTAGAAAGTTTTATTTTAAAACTTATTTTGTTATGGCGCCTTCACTAAATTATAAAAACACATTTACTTATTATGGTACCCGATTTGGTGATGTAGCTAGCTAATGCACTGACTTTCATGTTGAGCTAAACTGCAGAGGACGGGGAGATTGAGGTTCTAATCTTGGTCAGATGAACTGAGGGTGGTTTTTCTTTAATGATTTTCCACTCTCCTTCCATGCATTTGCAGGCTCACTTCCTCTAAATTCAATCATCAAATTCCTAACTCGTAATTAGTAATTAGTATTTAAACTTATAACCCAAACGGGTAGTAAAATTCGATAATCTTATTATGTTGGCCAGTTGTAAGAAAATAAAGTTATAATAATATAATATATTTAATTTACTATTTCATGCACTATAATATCACTCAATGTTGTCATAACTGCAAAACAAAACACCTACTGTGATGTGTTTTGTTCTTTGGATAAGTCACGAAAAATTCAATTATAATGCAATCCATAGAGAATTACTATTTTATTTAAAGCATTCATTAAAACATTTTAGTGATTATATAATATTACTAAACATATTTAATTATGTCCACATAGGTTAACATTAGTGACTTTATCAAATGTCTCTAATAACAATCTTATGCTAGCTGCTATGCTACTAACGCCCTTCGCGAATCAGATGTACATATTTTCACATACTTGGATAGTAGGATTTGGGTATGAAGAAATTGCAAGAAAATAAGGATTACTTTGGTCAACGATTATATCCTATTTACTGTATCTATTATTACTGTTATTTAAAAGTATTGATCTTAACCTCGATCTTAACTGACCTAGGCATAGTCTGTAATGGCATAGCCCAGTTTTAGATGCCAAAGGTCATATTTCGATTAACTTGGTCATTAATTAAATTTAGATATCATATATAGGGAGTAGCATTAAAAAAAATTAGTGGAGTGTCTTACATTTATCATTTTAACTAACAAAATTTAAACCAAGAAATTATTTGTGAGTTTACTAATATTCGTCACAGAGATGGTTTGATTATGTATAATGTATGCATAGCTAGTAATAATATAGTTTATAACATTATTAAATTATTATTGTTTCCAATTTTACTTTCTCGCCATTTTACAGATAGAGAAATTATTGTGATCATCAAAAAAATCAAACTCGAGATTTTTCTGAGTCTCTTCTTTTCTTAATCCTAAAAAGTGTTTTTTGAATTTCCGTCTGTCTGTCTCTGTTTGTCTGTCTGTACCTCCAACTATAGCCTAAACTATTTTACCGATCGGGCTAACACTTGGTATCTAGGGTTTTCATAATGTTTCCCCTAAGGGTTTTTGGAATTGGATATCTAACCCTAAAATTAAGGGTAGTTTACTGGGGCACAAAAGAGAATAAGTCGATTTTTTCAAAATTGTATCTAAAAATGTTGATTAAATTTCATAGCTAAATATTTATAAGGATTCCAAACAAAATAACTTCTCTCAAAATTTAGGCAAAATAATGCGTAAATTATAATTTTTTTTATCATATCTCCGAAACTATTTGAGATATGAAATTACTTGTCATTACAAATATATAGATATAACTATAATACAATTTTCATATTCAAAGCATAATTTTATAAAACTAATAACTTTCAAGCTATACGAAATTATTTATATTTTTAAACTTTTCGAACACAAAAGGTAATGTATTGCGACCGTAAAAGAAAATCTTGCGTGAAATTTTGATGGATATTGACGTCTCATGAGCACCCAAACCCTAAAAAGTGCAATTCCATCTGTCTGTGTGACTTTTTAAACTTAAAATTAAGAGTAGTTTAATAAAAGACGAAAAGAGCAAAAGTCGATTTTCTCAAAATTGTCTCTAAAGATTTTGATTAAAATTCGTATCTAGGTGTTGATTAAGATTATAAATAAACTGGTTATTTTCATTTTTCCATGAAAATGACTTTTAGGGTACTTTACAGAATCTGAAATTTCCTTATATCCGCAAATATTTGAGATACTAAATAACCTATTATTGCAAAATTATCGTACTATTAAATTATAAATAAAAATCCTGTATATGAAATAAATTTTTATAAAATAAACAGTGTTTCAGACATTGACAAATATATTCATACAATTTTGTGAGCTTTAGTTGTAGGCAGAGATACTACTTAAGTTTTAACGCATTAATTCTCCAATGCCATAGAGTAATTAAATACAAGTACGTCTCTCAAATGTTTAATCTATTTTTCCTTAAGGCTCTGAGGAGTAATGTTTGTACAACAACGATCTATCTCCATTTAAGAATCAATAGTAAATATTTACATTTTGTATGGGTCAAAATTTATTAATGCTGAAATTAATAGCAATGCCATGAAATGAATATGTGCAACACTTAATAAAATTTCAAAAATATTAAATGGAAATTGAAATTTTAATATGAAATGTTGACCCTTCTGGACCAAATATTGACCTTTTTTTTTATCGGCCTAAACATACAAATGAGAACATTAATTCTTTAAAAATAAAATTTTAAAATTTTAAACCTTGACTAGAAAAAAGTTTTACATAAGTATAGTGTAATTTATGCTTGTGTTTGCTGGTGTATATTATTTAGTTTCACATTTATTACGAGTTTTGAGTAAATATCTCCATTTTCAAACAATAGAGCGAGAAAGTCCGTGCGTAGGTCGGCACCATTTATTTTTACTTCTCTGACCAAACCACAATTAATTACAGTTTTTTTTATCATTACGTATTATTTACTACCTGTTCAGGTTATATGCATATGTACTGACTACGCTAATGACTTAGGGGTTAAGAAAGTTTGAATTTAAAGGAAGTGTAGACGCATTAGCCTGGAGTGGGAGTTCAATAATATTTTGTAAAAACCACCTTCAGTACACCCACCCACGATTTTAACCCCTATTTCCCTGTCGTCAGTAATGTAGTTCAACATGAGAGTGACGCCTTAGAGCATGCGACCACCAAAGCAGGTGATTACATTATTTAGGTAAGTATTAAAAATGTATACTTAGTGGGATATGTATTGTACGTATCTAAATTTGGTTTTAAGATAAGAGTAAAACATCAAAAAAGATCCTAAATACACCCAGCTGGGACTTGAATCCTGAACTTACCCTTACTTTTAAAATATTACCAAGTGATTTATACATGCCTACCTGTGTGTGTGTTTTGAAATATCAACTAAACACATAATTGGTTTGAAGAGAATAATCTAATATAAAAATAAACCCAGGGCCTAGGATGGTTATACTAGCTCTGATGGAAACAAAATAGTCCTGTGTCCCAGATACTAAATCTATTGTTAATTAAATTCAAAATATAATATTGCCTTCTAAAAAAATTATAATTGTCGCGCCAGTTAACGAGTTGTCTATGGCTTTTGACTAGAATTGTATTTAAATGATATAGAAGAAAAGATTGAGACTCGAATACTGACCAGGCCGAGATCACTCAAGAGGATTTTACTTATGTGGTTTTCGAATTCTTGATCACTTTTGATAAGAGTGTATTTCATATAAACTACCTTTCTCCCCCCACACTTTGTACTGTAATCTGTAGGGTACAGAGTCAAAAAGGGAGAAAGTCGAATTTTTCTCAAATTTAATTGGTGCACTTTAGATCATGTTAAAGAGGGGTACCAGTCTTATTTAATTATATATATATTTAAATGTAAATTCCTGGGTTTATTATGAGGTTTAAGTATTAAAGTTGTTTTCCGTGAAAATCTGTGTAACTTGTACCCTTCATTTGGTAAATAAATATTATTGAAAAATAATTACTAGACACTTAGCCACAATGCCTTTCAGGAACCTTACACAGGTTCATCCTTAATTTTAGGCAGAGTCTGTGATGGACGTGGAAATCCATAGGTTACTTGGGATATCATAATATACTATCCACTAGCTACCTACATCATATTTTAATAAGGTACTAGTAAACTTTATTATAGGTCACTATTTTATCTGAATGCTTTATAATTTCTCTTCGCGCAAACTAGGGACACCAATCTCTACTTTAGTTAGAACACTGAACTTAAATTCAAAGTATTAACTAGCAGATGTACAAAAATCGATACGGTTTAATGAAGTTTATAATTTAGTTCCATGTTTCTTCTCTAAAAAGCATGTGAGACTGAAGAAAAAAGGCGTCAAAAAATCATATTTATTCTTTTCCAATATTAAATGTCATTTTCTTGTTAGTAGAGGAAGAAGAAAGAAATAAAAAAAAATCTGATTTCCAGAGAAACATTTACAAAGCTTGGATAAAACTCACAAACCTAGTGGAGAGAAATTCTTTATTAATTAAAATCCATGAGCTATTTTTCGCTGCTCTGGTGGCTTCTCTGTGTCTATACATATTCAAAACATGGACCACAAGCTCTTTTATTTCGTAGCATTCGTTCTCAATTAGGGAAACTAAACATATGTTTATGGGAGAAATAGAAACCACAGACTCTCTCATCATACAAAAATGTACACACATTTTTGTAGATTCATAACGAGGCGAGAAAAACAAGTTCCCATCTCCGTTAACATCTATATTCCTCCCTTCCTCTTCCTAAAAAAAACACAGCAGCACGTCAATGATGTTGTTGAAGATTCGTTTTCTTTTCCTTTACTCGGGGAAATTACTTTCGGCCATGATTTGTTTCAGCAACGAAATTACTATTTTGTTTCCCCACTTAAGTACTAAGATTAGAATGTTGTTATTATAACGGAAAGGGTGGTAAAGATGGTGAGTAGAAAGGGAGAGGAAGAAGGGAGGATTTTTTTTTAAGGGCGCAAGGAAGCCTGTAATCGAATTTTAAAACACTTTCTACGTTGCTTTTTACTTCGCTTCTTTTAACTTTCTCCTGGTCTTTCTCTCTCTTTCTCTTTTTGCATTTCGCCCCAATGAGCAACGAAAACACTGGGTTTCCGGGGTGCGTGGATGCTGGGCTGGGCTTTCAAGGGGGTTTCCCTTTGGAAGGTTGTTGAGAGGGGGTGGGGGTGGTAAATTGGGGAGGGTAAAGAGGAGATGAGAGTTGGTTGGTTGGTTGAGAGGTAAGAACCGGAGTGTTATTTTGTCTTGCCTCTGTGTCTTGGGGCAAACTGAGGGGAAACATGGTGCGAGAAAGTTCGGCTTTTATGTCATTCAATCGATAGAGTCGAAGTCTTACAACCTCTTACTCTAAATCAAACTAAAGTGAGGAAAAACAGAAAGAGTTTATTATTAAGTAAACGGAAACAATCTTTTATCGTTTTATAAAGAATAAATATTGTACTTGCTTGTATAAGATCAATACACAATGATGGATAAAAGGACTAAAGCGTCATGCTATTCTTGTCTCGTTTTTCAATGATGGGTTCGGGGCTATTTTCCACTTTTGGGTTTTTCTTAATGGTTTCCCACATTTTCTTCAACAAAAATAGGTCACATAGTTATAAATCCTACTATACAATATCGCTACCTATACTAAACCACTAGTACAAAATTTGTGGATAATTCGCAAAGGTAGCTAAGCCGTGGGGCACAAATAAAATCACAATACACACAAACAATAATCGTAATTGATGTAATAAAAGATAATATTTTTTTCATCACTAATATTTTAATGTAAAAATAATGCAGGTCAATATTGTATCTCAACATTAACAAGATTATAATTATAATGATGGGTTATTAGTCCACACCAATTTTTTACCTATAAATTAAAGTATTTTAAATTGTACAAAATATGTATTGAAACTACTCAAGAATAGAATTTTAAAATGATGTCTGTCATATTTTCTGTCTGTCTCTCTCTCTCTTTCATTCTCTCCCTTATCACGGATCCAAAACGGTAGAATTGATTTTGTTGAAATTTGATATTTTGAATTTATAGGGTTATGACTCGGAAAAGCTTTTATTTCTTCCCTGATTCTATAATAAATAAAAATAGTTTACTCATGAGTGATTTTTTTGAATTACAGATTTTTTGAAAATGGCTTTAAAGACTTTTTTTAAAATTCTTCATCCGAGGATTATGTGGTATAGCAAATAATACTATAGTTATATAGGGGTGAAACATTGCTTATTGATAGTTTACAGATGATCGGTTTTTCATAAATTTGAAATAACTGAAAAATGGCTCTAATGGTTAGGCTTCCAAAGGGTACATTGGACGTTTTTGACATGACAAATACTGCACACTAATTTTTGGCGACCCCTAAATATAATAAGAATAACCAGAACATTTTCAGGGCTTATCCATTTTATGTAACGAACAAGATTCACCATGTAGCTTTCAATTTTTGCACCATCCTAATATAGGTATGTTTATATGTATGTATGTATGTTTATATGTATGTATGTATGTTTATATGTATGTATGTATACTTATATGTATGTATACATGTATGTATATATATTCTTTGTTTATATGGAACACTGTGTCTTGCTTACACATGTAAGCCATCTTTATAGTTATTTTAATATAGTAAATATGAGAAAGCTATAATCTTAGAGTAAATAATATTTTTATTCATTTGAAGGGTGAGTGATAAGCTCTTTTAAAAAAAATTACCTTAGTACACGTGAAATTTACTCGCGCTATAACATTCTATTTACTATAAAAATGATATTTTTCGAGATTGACACCTTAGTCAGTGTGCCCACAGATGCTGGTACTTTATGATCGAAATAAAACCATTTTATTACATCTAGTAATATTTTCTTTTGTTAAATTCTTGCTTAGATATTATATTCTTGCTGATTAAAATATATTTAAAATTCTTTGTAAGGAGTTTATCTCAAAGAAAATATAAAAATATTATTATAGACGGTTTGTAGTCAAATTAGTGTACATGATTTTAATATAATTATTTGGATTAGTTCAAGAGATATAATTGGGATAAACTATCAATTGGAACAGTATTTGATTTCAAATTAATACTAAATTTAATTAAAGTATTCTAAATTTCTCGGCAGAATTAAAATATAGCACTTTTTGTTAAAAAATATTTTGGTAGTTATATATATAATGTCACACCCATATTTTGGTAGTTATTTTTAGTTTATAAAGTAGTGTTAGGTGTCAATGCAATGAAAGATAAGACTAGCATATTATTTAAGACCCGTATCGGTGACACTTGAAATAAACATCAAACTCGTCTATTCTAGTCGGCTGGTGAATGATAAGGTCATTGTTCAAATCCTGGATCGATTCATTAAAATGTTTTTTTAATAAATGGTTTTCCACTTTCGCCTAACGTACATTCTGATTCACTTTATTTAAATTCTATATCACCCATTTTTACCCAATAACCTACATAAATTCTTAACACCAGGAAGAACATCAAGATCTAAGAAACCATCAATTATTAAGTAAAGATAAAAGTATCTTACTTTGTAAATATCAGTTTGTATATATGTTGGATATTACATATGGTCTTACCTAAGACTGTGCGTCCTTTCTCTTATCCGGATTTGTTTTCTCATCTTCTCTGAAACCGCCAACGAGAATCTAGAAACAAGTTAAAGCTCTCTGACTCGAGTAGAAACTAGAATCTTCTTTTATAAAAGTCCTCATTGGATCCGGATCCATTAGATATTCAATAATTGAAATGTGAATAATTTATGGACAATGTTTGCATCTTAAAATACGATAATTCTCCATCTTCATTTTTATCCCTTTTCTTTATTTCAAAGGCGTTATTTGAAATTAGGATTTGTATTACTGGTTGCGTTTGTAGCCTATGTGAGTAGTTTACTTTTATAACTGAAACACGAATCTTTATTAAGTCCACTATACCCATGGCCATAGGTTCATGTTAAGGTCTTTTTTAAATTCTAAGTAAACAAACTATTTGTTATATCTTATGACTAAAATCTTTAATGATGTACTATAGTTTAGCTTTAAAATAATGCAGGCCTACTACCAATTATATAGCAAGCACTTGTATCACATCTTACTTTTCGTCTGATATACATCCTTAATATATCTACTGATTGGCTAGTAATTAACTTTTACTTGCTTGTAAGGATATTTGTAAACCTAGTAATAAAATTACTTCACTAACCCTGGTGTAGATCTAATATCCAAACTCCTCCTTAACTGTCAAATCACTTTATAAAATGTTCAAGTCTTAAGCCACGTAAAAACCTTTAAGGATTTTTGTTTATTTTTCTCATAATATGAATTGAATATTTTAAAGATAATTTTATTCGCAACAATAGACGTTGACTTCGACGTATTTCATATAAATATGTATTTCCTATATATATATATATATATATATATATAAATAAATATGTATTTCCTATATATATATATGTATTTCCTATATATATATATTTCCAATATGTATTTCCAATAAATATATATATATATATATATTTCCAATATGCTTTTCATATATATATGTGTGTGTATGTATATTGGAATTATTCATTAGTCATTCCTTTATATTTTTATTGCCTTATTATAAATATAAATATATGTTAGAAATATACATTATATATATATATATATATATATAGTTAGATGGATAGATAATATAAAATTGTTGGCAATATATATATTTGTTGAAAAAATATATATATATTTTTGAATTATATATGAAATATGTATAGATATTTGATAGATTTCAAAGTTACATGAGACTCTGAATTTTAAATGTGGGATTCACTTTGATGTCAGTGGGAATTTCCGTGTTTCCGTTAATCGTTATAGAATCGAAACCATTCCTAAAGATAAGGGTACTTTACTATTAGGTAAAAGAGATAATATTTTTAATGAAACTCTTTTATATATTTTGACTAAAATCTGTATTTAGGCACAGTATAATATTTCAAACAAAATAGCCTTTATTATAATTGATTAGTATATATTAATTAAGGAGATCTTTACATGAACATTTAAATCAAATAGTGATTTTACGAGTATAGCCATAACTCTTTGAGACACGATCTAGCTTAACGTTGTTAAATTGTAGGACTATTAAAAACAAATTTTTGCAGCACAATTATTGTACTTTATCATAAAGTGTATTTATACCTTGGGACAAATTTGTCATGATGTGAATTTCAGTTAAATAAACTGAGGTGGTTTCTCTCAGAAAAACCCAAAATATCGTCTAGATAATCATAGTAAACACTCTACATACATATATATCAAATAACCTTTCTCAAACAATTATTTTTTGTAATTTCAAATTTTCAAACTTTCAAAGTTAATTTTATTGTATACTATCCTCAAATTAATTATATTTATTAAAATACATTCTTAATAATCATGAACTAATTCCCTCATGGATCAATTCCAAACAAAGTCTTAAAAGTCCATTTAAAAATATATTTTTTTATACTTTGTTATCATTACCAAACAAGCCTTAAGTTATTTTAATTTAATAAAAATTAACATACATTCTTATATGATAAACAGGGTTATAAATGCGTTTATATTGTTTCATTTTTACTCCTTGGTGAAATGTTAAGCTATTTCCTTCCATTATGTTTCTGTCACATTTATTTTATTTATTTTCACTTATCCTCTCAAGTTACTACTAAATCTATCCATGTCTAAGTAAATAAATTATCAAAATGTTTGCGCAATACACCTTACTATTTATCTCACTAAGGTAAACTAATAAAATATTTATTTCTTCATATGAAGTTCATTAAATTTTGATTACATTCCATATGTCCACTAATTATTTATAAAGTTTATCTATTCGACGTTCCAATTAACTTTTAGCATGCCGATATTAGTAAATGAAAACACAACAGATATATGCAAGTAAATGCGCCTTCGCAGGCATGCCAACATTTGCATTTGATTTGATATGATGCAATTAATTCTGAGCAAATTAATTGAATGTATCTACTTGGGAGATAATTAGATTCAACTAGGTACCAAAATCACCTCTAACATATTATCTCGCCACGTGAAATCATATTTGGTAAGTAGGTCACAAGGTGGGGAACAATCTCATAAATTCATTTTGATGGTCTTAAACAATATAAATTTAAGGGTATGTAGCGAGAATAAAATATTGTTATATTTTACTGAAATGAATAAAATATTTTATTTTATACTTATAGTTATTCGAGCATTTATATGGATGGTGTATATTATGATAGGGGCATCTTATCAGAACTTTAGAAATGAAGATAAAAGGTCTACATAAAACTACCCTATACCCATAGCAAATGATTAAAAACTTTGAGGTTACTACGAGTTTAAATAAATACTAGATGCACTTCTAAAGTTATATTTTATTTATTTTACACTAAACATTTTGTTTGTCTTGTAAACTGAAAAAGATATGGTACTAAGCATTGCAGCACATACTTTCTCTATCTCTTATCTTAAGCGTTTTTAGTAATGTCTATATTTTAAGTTCGGAGAAACGAAATAATAAAAACTACATTATTACAGAAAAACTCCAGAAACAAACATTGAAAAAAGAAAAACAACTCTGTGTACCAGAAGATAATAACCATTAATTTCAATTTTCAATGGCCTACATTAAATGATACACATTTTGTTATAGCTCAGAAACTGTTGGTTTTATTAAAAAAATATTTCAAATAAAGGATCTTTAAATTTAATAAAACTACAACTTTACAATTTTAAGCTTTTTTATATCTTTTATACTTGTAGAGATATAATCAAAATTGGAAATTTCATACTTATTTAAGGTATTATTATTATTAGCACCGCGTCTTACTACCCGTTCGGGTTATACGCACTTACGCTAATGTGTAATGGTAGGGTGATTGTGAGATGAAATGAAGGACTTACAGTTTAACGTGGAATCCGAACCACGGTGGAGACCTGGCATTCCTCACATTCACAAGATGTCTTGTCAGAGGTGAAGGAAGGGTTTGGTAATCAGATAAATCTTTGCCGGGACCGAGGATTGAACCCCGGCCACCAGCATAGAAGTCTGACACCTTACCCCTAGACCACCAGGTCACCCCTATTTAAGGTAGAATCAAAGCTATTTACATAGGAAAATATGAACTGCCATTTTATTTGTAATGTTAAATATTACCTAGATATTATATTAAATCAAAATCATTAAAGTGGACATCGAGAAAATATACTATTTCTCTTCCTTCTCTTTAATAAACTACTCTAAATTTTAAGGGAAGAATATTATGATAACCCTAGCTAAAAAGATTTATTTGGATATATGAAATGGTTTCAGCTCAAGGCCGAGATACAAACACACAAACTCTCATACAAACAGACATAAAGACACACATACAGCATTGCGAAAACAATTTTTTTCTTTATAAGGGAGTAATGAAACGTCAACATTTATAAAAATATCGAGTTCAATTTTTTTTAATGATCACGATATTTCTCTCTCCAGGGGGTTAAGATAAGGTAAACATATACCTTGGCTCACTTTAACGTTTTGTAAAATACGAGCTAAGGGCAGTTATGTTCATTTTTTACGGCATTTTATTTGCCACGACAATTAAAATAACTCTTCAAAATGTAGTCATTAAGTTTCAGTACACCCTTGGCAGATATTCTACAATTTTTGGGGTCACCATTTAAAGAAAATTACTTTATATATTTCTACTGGAGCAATACTTGATATATCTTGCCNTAAAACTGCAAAAAAACAGTTGTCTTAACTTGCGCGCCATACTTTCCCACCATAAAAGGTGGAGAATCAAATTATTACAGCGAACAGTAAACAGAAACAAGTCATGACACACTCACATGAAAACCACCATGAAAGAATCACCTGTTCTTTTTTTAAGTGTGGCATTAGTTACGGCGGATTAGCGAGATAAAGAATGTGTCCATGAGAAAGGGGGGAAAAAAAGGGGAGGATGTGGTGATAATAGGAGTTAAGGGGGAAGGATGAAGAGGAGGAAAAATATGGTACAATGTGCGGATCCATACATCACAAGTAAATGGACCTAATTTAGTTTTCAGAACGTATTTAACACCCAGAAAAGGGGAGAAATAAATTGTATTTACGCCAAGACAGACTAAAAAAAACATACGCATGTCAGAGTTAGGGTAGTGGTGGTATTATTCATTACGTTGTTTTTTTAAATCTTTTTTTCCTTCTTTTTTAAGCGTAAAATTAAACCTGTATAGAAATATTGGTTTTAATCACGATAGGATGTTCCAGATGACCTGGTTTTTATTGTCAATAAAGAGTTGGTTCGTTTTACTGTACCGTACAACCTAGCTCTAGCTGTGTTTGCGAACCATGAAATCGGTGTCGTTTATCAACCAACGCATGTCACACTTAAATACACAAAATAAAAAATATGACGAAAAGACTTCCGTCAGACTGGGTAAATTTGTATTATATCTTTTCCTCATTTATTTGGAAACTAAATGATCCGTGACTGATTATTTTCAATTACGTTAAAAATGTATTCGATGCGAAAACCAACAAACATAACGAGGAATCACAAACATTGATGATTGTAACACAGTGATCAATATCACATTTATTTTTACCGCCACGCATAAACCATATTGTTAGTTTTACGATGTAGTAGGGGGAAGAAGAAGAAGGTGAAAAGGACAAAACCATTTCTAAAAAAATAAATTGCTCTTAATTTGTTCTTGTATATCGTGATTAATCTCAAATATATCAACCCAGATAAATGTTATGAATGACACACACACACAAATAAAGCATATTATTGGATAATAAAATATATTAACTGGCTACAAAACCTAAGAACTTTATAGTGCCATGTATATTATTTATTCTTTTTATACTTTAAATTCTATAATTGATTGTACAGAACATATTTATTAATTGTATTAAGTAATTAAATCTTGGTACTGAATGTGATTTATATTTATCTATCTAGATTCCATAGTAATTTGTTAAGGTATAATATTAAAGTTTACCTGTATAATTCAGAGCCCTCAATAAAATAACACTTCACTAAAAACCAAGAAAGAGCGTGCTTACTTCTCATAATTTGTACATCTTCTGTGTGCGCGCACACACACACGCACACACACACACACACACACACTCACTCACTCGCTAAATGGTTCTGAAGTTTCCCAGAAACATTTTGTAAGGTTGAGCCTTAATTTATAAGAAAGGCGTCCATGCCTTTCTATTCTAACCCCTCTCTTAGCCTTTTATATCTCTCTCCACCCCTACTTTCTCCATACCTCTCACCTTCCTTCTTCTCGAACCACTTTCATATCATTTCTTGAACTTTATTTCATTCTTTTGTTACTCCTATTCTTTCTCTCTCTCTCTCTGTCTATATATATATATTTTTTTTTTCTCTCTTGTTCATCTTACGTCGTTTTGTGTTCCGGTAAGTTTTAACCTTGTTGCTGCTTGTAACCAGAGAATTGAATTACGTCAAAGTCGTGGCAATACCAGCATTCAGAGTGTGTTGACGGTTTTAGGAGGAAATTGTTTGGTGGAATTCCCTTTTATTCTCATATGTGGCCAAGCAAAAGTATTTAATTTTTTTTTTACTATGCAAAATAAATAATTCAATTTGAATGAATTTTCTTACGCATTGTATTTCATACCGATGAAGTTTTACTTTAGGTTTACCATGTCTTTTAAACTCAAAACAACAGTATTATAAGGAGAAAATTTATCAAAACTATCCACAGTTCAAATTGACTAAAACTTTTTTTTCAAAATGGTTATTCATTTATTGTTTTCTTTCTTCCAAAATAATAATCAAATAAATATATTATTAAAGTCATCTTTATAGTCTATACTCTAAACTACAAAACAAATTATTCAAAAATTTAGCAGAATTAAGCTAATCTTAGTTTTTGGCATTGAGTCAAAATATTTTAAAACTGGCCGAAGCAAAGCCATATGATATCTAAATAGAAAATTAAACTAAATCCATCAAAGCGATTAGGTTTTAATATCAGGACAAACATGGAAACAGACATAATTGTCAGACCCCCTTTTTTTTTGGATCTAGGTGTAACATAAAAAGCCAAAATTTACTATAAGTTTGGGGTCGAACATTCTCACGATACCAATTTTTCTTTATATGTCAAAGTAAATACATAGGCCTATATATATACATGTAAATAGGGAACACAAATTATCTAGTTAACCTTATTATTTCAGTCAAAAGTGTGTATTTCGTCTGAGTTGAGAGTCCTAGGTTTGGTTTCAGACATGTATGAAACATGTAAAATCAAACAAACACTTCTCATCCCCTTTCACAATAAATGAAATATTTTATTGCTTGGTCATATAAACAACTTATAAGTTATTATTTAATAACAATATTATTTATATAATTGCACAAGGCTCAGAAATAAGTCAAGTAAAGATTATATAAATATACTAAGGTTCAAGATTGAAAATCTATACAATAACAATGGCATGCAAATTAGTATGAAAAATAAAACTTTTTTTAAAAATAGCAATAAGATGCATATACTAATGATTAAATTATTGGTTAAATTATTTCAAATTTATTATGAATCAATAAAAATTAAATATTATGACAGTCAATGTAGTATAGCATTTGGTTCATGTATCTTTAGTATGTATATATTTCTTTAATATATTATTAACTCCTTACTATGGTACTAGAATGTTTTCTATATTGATTTTTCAAATTAATATAATTCGTGATCCCGCAGTGAAAATTGTATTAGATATATAATAAATATTTAATTAGTAAGTCATGTACAAAATAATAATTTGGTTTAACTCATAGATGCTAAAGATACTTAATTTGAATCCAAATTTATTTGTATTTTTAAAATATTTGGATATGTGCATAACGAAACGAATGTATGTTGTGGTGTCGTGTCATATTATCTCTACACTAACACAAAGAACTGGGCCATTGATCAGCCAATTGATTATTCTCTTTATACATTCAATCCGCCTCTTTGGCGAAGTTAACTAACGAGCTATTTTCGTAAGGTGGGGAAATTGAGGTTTTAATCTTGCTCGAGTGAACTGTTTTGTTTTTTTCCTAAATGGTTTTCCAATCTCCCTCTATACAAATGTGGGTTCACTCCCTCTATATTCAACCTTCTCAATTCCTAACCCAGTAGCGTATGTAGTAATCAATCGTATAACCCGAACGTGTAGTAAGACGTGATTCTAATTATCTTTCTACATTTATCGTTGAGACTTACTTGACATGTAGAGTAAAAGGATTTATTTGGTTAGTATGGACACCTGGGTGTGATTGAGATGTCAATTGATGTTATAATGTATGTTTTACTTGTACAGGTGGATTATGTCATCACGTCACTCACATCTGATGATAACATTCTTTGTCAAAATTATTCGTTTCTCTTTCAAACTCTTTATGGACCTTTTAAAGTGAAAATTGTTTAGGAGTAGGATTGGTCACCAACTAGATAAGGTGTTTATATTCGTAAATTTGAGCTCTCCCCTATGAAAAAGTCTTTAAGGATCAAAACCCTACATTTTATCATCACGTAGCTTAAAATCTAGAGTATTACCCAATTCATCAAAGGTGCCATCAATCCAAACCAGTGTTTTTGAAGTCAGATTCATTTCCGACCACAATTTCTCTTTGAATTTCTCCTTATATTTGAAAAAGATTTCTTCCTTGGTGATCAAGATAAACAGAGAGTCAATTATTACTATATTCAATGGAATAACAAATGTTCACTTCATAGACAAAATATGCATACGTCATTGAGTCTAGGTTAAAGATGGTTTCTACGAAATATTATTTAAATTGGTCCATACATTTGGCATGAACAACGGAACAAACAGATAGCTGGAATGTAATACGGTCGAATTAAAACATTACCACGCTATGCTCGGTTATTTAAGATAAATATTTAGTAAAATTATACTAATCAGATAAACATTCAAAATGGGTTTCCTTGTAGAAGAGTAAATATGAGTTTTTAACCATTTCTATCAAATTGTTCAATGAGATTTTAAAATAATTATAATGGTGTTCCATATTCATTAAAATTACATTTAAAATTTATTTGAATGAAATTATAATACTAATGCTGTTCCAATTTATCTGTTTGAATTATTAATTCTTCAGGGTTCATTTGAAAAAAAATTAATAATCGTTTAATCAATGTAAGAATAGATTATTTACTATAGCATTTATATTTTAAAGTCATATTAAATATTTTACAATATTTTTAATACTACATTAATTGTATTTATTATATTAAAGTGCTTAACATGTATTTGAAAGATAATATACATTTATAGTTAAATATATTGAATTATTGATCTTTTAGCAAAGTTATATTTCCTGTATTATTAACTGAGATTCTAAATAACATTCATCAATGTATAACAAGGGAAAAAACATATGGAGCTTGTTTTAAATAGTGAAATGATGGCTTGCATTATTCGAGCGAAGCACATATTTTATGGGAAGAGAGAGAGAGAAAGAGATAAAAAGTGCAAGATTGGTTGCTATGGCAAAAAAAAAAATAGCTGCACAAACCAGTAAAAACCTAATTTGCATTATTTTACATGAGTTGTGGGAAAGTGTCACTATTGCCTGAAGCGTTATTAATGTTTGTTTGCATGTGTGTGCGTGTGCGCATGCGTTGTCATCCTCCTGTGAAAGGCAAAACATGATATTGTAACACGAAGCGTGAAAAGTGGAAATTATGGGAGCGTCACAGATCATTGGTTCCTGATAAGTTGCCAGAAGGGCGGTTTTAAAAATATATATATATTTAACACCATCGCAATACAATTGGGTTCCCATATACATCATCTTAAATACGTTGCAAAAAAATATACATTTATTTATTCAGTATAAACTTTCATATAAATAGGTGAATAATTATTTCATATTAACACTACAATTTATTATAAAATATCTAAACATTAATTGTACCTGACAATTTTCTAATCATGAACTAACGTAGATCCTTTATTATCTAATATAGTCACTTTTATTTATGCTTACATTACATGTAACAATATTATGTAGTGTAGTTTTTCAATAATTATTTATAATATGTTGTTGAACACAAGAGCAAATACATATTCACACCATGTTAAACTAAATTTAGTTTAAATGGTTTAGCTTAAATTGTATGATAAGCTTTTAAAACCCCAAATACTATATTTTATATCGGGCACAGTTAGCAGTATTGTTTTTTTTAGTGTTAATAAATTGATTTGAATTTTATTTAAACCTTAAACGTTTTACATAAACCTCCCCAGGTATTTTTATTTAGAGTTGGTAAAAACACACTATAGAGATCTAGAAATAAAAATCATATATTAAATGATCCGTATAATTAATAATAGCTTTACTATTATTTAAAACTATTTCAAACATACATAATTTATAGCTTGAAAAATTGACAGTAATATTTTGGGTAAGAATGTTTTTAATATTAATCTAACAATTTTAACATTTTAAATATAATTTATTATATAAATATACACCTATATATATTATGGCCTTCCAACATATACTATATTTTATTCAAATATTTAACTTATTGCTAAATGACAAAAAACTAATTCCATTCAAAATATATTTAATACCTAGCTTTATAAGAATAATCAGTTATTATTGTTAATCGACTTTTTGATTCAAAATCAAATTCTAATCTTTTAAAGGTATATTAATTTTCAATTATCACCGTAGAAATTGTGCTAGTGTTATGTAACCTTATTACATTTTGATGCGTTTCTAGGTAAATGCTCGTCAGCGTTCAATTTTTTTTTAAATTAATGACAAAATCTAGTTCATCGTAACAAAGTTTGACTTGATGCAGGATGACATAATAACACACAACCTCATGCATGTCCACTTTAATGCGTTAATGGATAATCAACACTAGTCTGGTTTAATTAACTAATGAAATTAAATACATGAATGGGTTGGCATTTTGGTAACGGTGAAAATGGTTTAATGTTAGGGTCTACCAACGATAATACTTGTAGGATAAAAAATTGGTGAAAATAATTTTAAAGGATATGTAGTGGCTTACTAAATTTACACCTTAAAATTTAAATTGAGTGGTTTAAATAATAATATATTTTTCGCTTTTACTAAAATAAATATAATTTCAAAAATAGGTAATACTCTAAATGTACTTTAATATAGCGATATCTTAGCTAAAAAGTGTTTCAAATTAGCTAATTTTCTTAAAGCACCTAGTCTTACTATTCATTTGCGCTATACTTTTATTTAACAACTACGCTAATATATTAGGAATGGTCAATATTTGATTTAGAAAAAGTGTACACACATTTGCGTGGAGAGAGTGTAAAACCAAATGGGAAAAACTATTAATAGTAGACCTAACCAGGATTCGTTGTAGGTTCTAGTCTAGTCTAGGTCTAGCCTATTGCAAGAAAGACTCTTTTAGGTTAATATACCTCATCGGATGGACTGAACGCACCAGATTTTAATATTCTTTAAATTATTTTTAATGAGACGCTGTTCCCCTATTCACCTCGTAGGTATCGGACTTCAGCAATTATAATCAGTATTCTGGGAGGCGGATTAAAATCCAATGCGTGTGGTCCGTCCAATGCGGACCAGTAGATGTTTTCCTCTAAAGTCAGATTCCACTACCGCAGAACTGAGATACGTGCCCTCGCAAGTGTTATTCTCTTCAATGAATCCTTTGTACGGAGGCGAGATGCACCGCATACCACTGTGAGTGGTGTAATTTAAATAAATCAAAGGAATAGAGTGTGAACCACTTCGATGGACGCATGGTCTAAGGTGCTACCCTCGCAATAGACTAGACTACTGAGGACGGTGGGATCGTGATTCAATCCCAGTCAAATGTACTGAGGGTGGTTATTCCTAAATGGTTTCACACTCCATTTACACGCCAATTTTGGTTACATTTTATATAAATTCAACCTTTCTCATCCTTAACCCATTAAAGTAATTTGTACATAAGCGCATCACCCGAATGGGTGGTAAATAGTGGTTATTAAAAAAAAAGTTCCCTACCGTGCTGCAGTGGAGGTGGAACTACCACTAAAGTGAGTAAGTTGGTTATTTGTTGTACTGATTCAATTATTTTTCCACCAGTCCTTGTAATAGCATATTTTTTACTGATTTAAAATAAAGTGTAGGATGAGGAAGGTAGAACTTAGAGGAGTGATATCCAAATATGAGTTAAGGGATAGTGAATAACCATTAAGAAAATATAACCTCAATACAACCAGCAGAGATTTGAGCCCAGACCTTTCCCCACAAAAATTAAAAAAACTAGATTATCATGAAATGCAATCTACACACCAACCGATGCGGTTGGTAAACCTAATGGGAAGAGACCATCGGGAAAATATAGATTAAGATGAGAGGATAGAAATAGAATGGTGTAACGGCGCTTTGGTTAACAGCAGAGACGATTACGTAAATAAGGTAAATAAACACAATAGGAGACAATTTAAATCAAAAGATAAAAATGGATACTAACAAATAAGTTTAATGTAATAAAGGCTGAGAAAATATAAAGAGTAACATCAGAACACAATCCAATATTTTCCAAAAAAAATTCCATAGAATTTACCAGAATAATTAACTAAAAAGATAGCTGAATAATTAATACTCTCCGAGAGAGAATTTGGTGTAAAGCGCAAATGATTTTGTAATACAAGTTAAGCTCACGCTTAACTTGAGTAGCTCCAGTCCTATTGGGTGGTATTGCTGTGTTAGCAAAAAATAATAATAATACATATCATACTAAACAATTTCCCCCTCCCTTTATACCGGGGGGTCAAGACACCCTATACAATAAGGTAGCAACAGGTAGTTTATTGCAACAAATGAATAGCAAGTTACTATACACGAGTAGGACCCAAAGGGCACATACTCAGAACCTAGCATGAACAATACTATGAAAAAATATTAGGTTAATTTGTGCCAGGGAAGCCGTATAGATCATAAATGGTCAAGTTATAAAGGCACAAAGCTGGTGTCTGTCAGCTCAGGTCATAAATGGACCAACAAAATATATAATGATGTATTCATATAGGGAAAGTTCCGATTCAGGGTTCTAAGCCTTGACTTATCATGGCTGGCCCACGATCAACTGGTCTAAGCCAGAAACCTTAAAAACATGACAATAGAATGTTAACAATATATAAGGAAGGAATCAAACTCCTCCAAGGGTTATCACACATAAAGGTAATTGAAACCCGATCCATGCCAGATGGGCATAAATGACACACACGTTAATCACCGTAAACTGGTTCAAAAGAGCAAACTCAAACCTAACTGGGTACAACTATCTAGCCTGTAACAACCTGAACAGCCCCTTTCCCGACCGACTAACTTCCTCGCTGACTATAACATTGTCAAACAGGCTAAGGCGTGGGAATCATCCCTATTCAAACCGATGGTCTTAAGGACCAAGCAGAAAACATGTGAAGTGTAAAATCACTCCAAGGCATGTAAACCATGTCCTTAAAGGGCTAACCAAAATAATATAAAAAAATAAGTTGAGAGTGGGTAATACTCTCACCAGGAACAATTATATCCCTAAAACTACAATCCAGCAATAGAGCCACCTACTCCCCACAAATTTGAATGTTAAAATTTATGGCTTATTACTTCCGTCGGTCCGGTCTGTCCCTCAGCGGCATCGTCACCATCACAAGTTATGTCAGGTCGACTGGAAGAATAGACGTCGGAACGTGTTGAATATCTGACTGGCGATGTGTAATTGTGTCGGGTTACCCGCGAACCGTGGAGCATTATAGTGGCTGAACGTAATGAATCATGGGAAGGAAAGAAGGGTTGAGACATCCCTCTAAGTTGGAATAATCACGTAGGCCCAAGCCAACTCTGCACAGGGCGCCCACCCAGCACTGCGGTCAGTTTCTTTTGTCGCTCCGACCAGTCAAGTGCAGTGCTAGCGGAACAGCGAGAGCAGCCAACACTTCTGATGGCGCCGTTCTTATTCCATGATGTTTCCGAGACGTGGTATGTAACACATGGAGATATACAATAATATATATATATATAATTGTGTACAATACAATCTTGAGCAATGATGATGTGCATCAGATTTAGGCAGTACAAGGCTGAATTGGTTAGCCCGTTACTATGGAACTAAAATATACAGGGTGTAATGAGGTGGACTTGATATAACTAGCTCAGGATTGGAACAAGTGGTATATACTTGTAAGTGTGAAAATGGCCCTTCGAGTTCCTGGAGCGTTAGAGAAAATAATTTCCCATCGATGAGAGATAATCTTCATAAAATAAATAACCATTTAATTATTAAAACTATTAGATGTTCTTCTCTCTTAACAACAGGTCCATTCTTTTTGTCAGTGATCTTAGACCACCAATGCACCTTTTTCTTTCAGCTCTCATAGTTGATTTGATTTCTCAAAATTAAATACAGTATTAATACATAATAATCAAGTTTGGACAAATTTTGTGTAAATTTATCAAACAAAAATGTGCTCCTATTTTAATTTACCAACTATTTAAAATAATGCATATTTATTCATCAATTGGAGTAACATTTTGTTTAATTACGAGTTTACTAAAGAGCGGATGGGAGGTTGTGGTGTACTAGACGATGCCGAAATAGGTGGCAGACAAGAGTATACGCAATGAACGTTATTGTTTGTCGTCGCTCACTGGAGAGAGTAACAATGAATATGTAAAGGGCAATGAGTGGGGTAATTGGTGTTTGTCTCTTTGCTTGGGGCTTGTTTTACCTGGGATGTTGACAAATGTAGGATGCTTCTGTCCCCTTCCCCTTTCAACCCTCTGCAACCCCTTGTTTGGACAATACATTGTTTAATAAGTTTCACAGGACCCCCCTCCTTCTCTTCTACAGTACGCTACCCAATTCGCTTGGATGCAAAATAGGATTTAAAATGCTGGAAACAAAGATAAATGAATGACCTGTATTCTCGGCCATGCATGAGTGGAAATGTAAATTTAACTAACGCTGATAAAAAAAACTGTTTTACTTTTATACTCAAACTTGTTTAGTACTGAAGTCGAAAAGGCCGAATTTTTTTACCTGCTTTAGATTAAATCAGAAGCGGACAAGGTAGGTTCATGAAAATTGCACCATCGTTTGTAGTATCTGAGTCTTATATGGCAACACCGTAATAAATGTATATTTTTCAGAAATTACAAGTATCGTTAGTTTCGTGAATTATCAACCTAACCTAACCACCATTGTAAATAGTAACGTAGTTGTTACCAGTGATTTATATTTTGGTTTTTTGTAATTATTGTAGAGAGTAAGATTTTTTTTAACAATATATGTTTAAAGTTTGGCCCCTTGATCCTGTGGTTTTCTTGACCTCTTCATTCCCGTACATCCCGCCTACCAGCGAACTTTTGATCCAAATCTTTATGTGCTTTTAATATGAAGTTTATCCCTCTTGAACTCTTTCGATGCTCTCCGAACTAAAATATTATTTAACAAATATTCGTTTACTAAATAACTGTGTTCATGAATGTGATAGCCACATCATTGGGTTAAGTAGTCAACCTCGTGTGGTAGGTATGTGTTGATAATAACGAGGTGACTATATCTATAATATCAGACGGAGGTACTAAGGTGGAGCCTTCGTGTACTATATTTTAAGATCTTTTACTCAAAAATTTGGGTAAACTTCCTCTGTAAATTATATCTTACTCATCCTATCCCCATTAGCGTAAATGTTTGGCTAGCTCAGAAGAGTAGTAAACAAAAAAGAAAAAATGTATGAGGTGAAATTAAACAAATATAATTTATGCATTACCTTTTACTACGACCTGTATGTATAAGTGAAAGTTTAGTACACATATCACTGAGCCGAAAGGGAAAAGGATTGAACTCCTAAGTAGTTTCAGGGGGAATACTGTTCACCGATTATTGTTTCAGTTGTATACATTTTATTTATCCTGAGAGGAAAAAAAACTTTAATTTATGGATTACACCATGGCCCTATCTTATAAGCTATACCGTGGTGTAATTAGTCAATTCTAATTGATAAAAATAGAAATCAATTGAAAGAGAAAATTAAGACAGAAAATTGAGTTATTGATATCATACTAATATTATAAAGAGGAAAGATTTGATTTTTTGTTTGTTTGTTTGTTTGTTTGAAATGAATAGGCTCCGAAACTACTGGACCGATTAAAAAAATTCTTTCACCGTTGGCAAGCTACACTATTCCCGAGTGACATAGGCTATGTTTCATTTTCAATAAAATTAGGGATGCTTACTAAAACTTGAATAATCTAACCCAAGGTGTAAAAAAATAAACAAAAAACTTCCTTCAATC